>SCDY01000410.1:0-118823 GCA_004143825.1 Drosophila micromelanica
TACATTATACATTATACATTATACATTATACATTATACATTATACATTATACATTATACATTATACATTATACATTATACATTATACATAATGCTTCCCATTCATAGGTATGGGCTTGAAAGGTATTCCCGATCATCGCCAAATACGAGGTAAGATTTTGGCCTCAAAATGACTCTCGGCTATATTCGAATTGTCTTTTACAGTTAGAAAAACTTATGTGAATCAAAAAAGAATGTGTGCCAACTAAATTATTCAATAAAATAATAAAAATAAAATAAAATAAGAAATACAATTTTTGGTGTCGAAGTAAATATTAGTATAGAAGTCTACCTTAGATGCGATTCTGAACTATATACATACGTATGTTTAATTTATAAGTATTTTTCGTATATACTTTATATAATATATTATACCACCAAAAAAAAAAACATAGAAAAGCTTAAAATTTAAATGGCTTTTTTAACGTGTTTCTGTTTTGGTTCATGTCCCATATTAAAAGCGCAGCAATTTACATTCAAAATGTGTTTTCAGCACACTAACAAATATGTTTTAGATTAGTATACCCTGCACGATATATCAGACCCTATAAGACATGCATATATATATAAACATATATATTATAACTTGCTACCACTACATATTTGACCAGAAAAAAAGTTGAATATTATATAATATAAATTTTTATGAAATATATTTAGAGCATAGATTGTATTAGCTTATATGATATGCCCTCGTTGTGCGCTGGTGTTCAAAAAATGCACTGGATCTTTAATGGAGATTGGCAACGTCTAGAGGGGTTCTCTGTTTTGGCACATTGTTTCTTTTTTGCAAAAAGTTAAACTGGCCGAATCTTGGCCAATTGGTGCAAATAAAAAAAAAATTTATTTAAAGTAAATAAGGCATAATTTGTATATTTCAACATTTATATTAAAGCTATAATTTTAAAAGCTATATTTCAAGAAGACGTGTTTAACGTGTTCGTGTCACGACACGCGGTCAACTCTACATTACAATGAGACACACGCGCACATAATAGCATTTTGCGTGAGTGTGTGGGTGTGGGTGTGTGGGTGCATTTGAGCAATTTGCATGGCACCCATCACGATGGCGCTGAATAAAAATGTTAAATGATTTATTTAATCGCATTCTTCGCACTGATCGCTGGCAATGCACACTCTATAACAACAATTAAAGCTAAATTGGTCGTTATTATTAAACACAAATCCCAAAAATGAAGAATGACAAACGCAAAGGCAACTTTACAGTTAAAATGTGGCGCAAATGTCGCTGCTTGCTTGCTGCAAAATGGATTATGATCAAAATTGCGCAGCAGAAAAATGGACGAAGAGAAGAAAAAAAGTAGGCGAAAAGAAATTTTCACTTAAGTGAAAATGGCCAAAATGGCTGGCATGCTGTTCTGGCATAATATGAGTTAAGCTAAATGCAAGCTAACAAAAATAACAGGGAAATGCCAAATATTACATTAATTTTACTTTTTCTTCATTTGGCTTTCAATCATTCAATCGATATCGATATTTTGATCAGCGGACATGTTGGGACGCCATTTTGTGTGCTTAGCTGCATACTTGGCTTGACAAGGCCAGCCGAGGCAGAACAAGCATACCCACACACACACACACACACATGCACATGCACATGCACTTGCACTTATGTAGCTTAAAATGATAAGCAGCGACGCCGCTGCGATTTGCGTTCGCCTCTTTGTATACCCTACACCAATGGAGAAAGGCTTAAAAAGGGTATAGCAGGCAGGTTAAATTAAATCTTCGATTTTTGTATTCATTTTTATATCATCTCAGAGACTTTGAACATTATATCGGGTTAAGTATATTCGATAATTTAGAAGTTATTCAAGATTGAATTTCCCATAGAGAGGCCATGCATGTGTATGTGTGAATTTGTTGATGGGTAGCACTTAATCGAGCACTCCCAACTAGAGCACTTTCTTCTGTCTTTCTTTTTTTTTTGGTATTGAAAAACTATTCAAGTCTAATGGCACGAAAGAGAATAATGACGCACAATACACTTCGACAGTTTAAACGGATTCACATGATTACAAGACGCATCGCACTTACACACACACATACACATACATATGCACATACATATGCACATGCATACATGTGCATTTGAGAGCTGGTGTCCCCGGCCGTAAGTAATGATGTCTGTCTGTCTGTCGATGTTTGCAGAAACTTGTTAACCATTTGAAGGCGACAAATGTCGTGCGCATTAGAGCCAAGTTATAAGGACGCGCCACTTGGCAGCCTCTTCAACTGCAAGCAACTCCAACGCAGCGCCTTTTAGCATGCAAATTCGGGTTGTATGTACTTAAGCGCGTGTTTGCATTGTCGACGTTTGAATAAATTTCGCGCGACAAATCCAACAAATTCGTTTTCGTTTTATTAGAGTAATAAAAACAAAAACTAACAAATTTTTAAAGCACTTGCAGGACTTTTGGCATACGACGATCAGCTTTCGCGTGCATTGATCGGTCATCAAGTTGGCAACGCGGCCAGTGTGTACACCCGAGCTGTCAGGTGAAAAAAAAAACTTTAAAAAGCCCAAATATACATACACATATTTAAGAATAGCGAGGAGTGGGCATATGTACAAAAAATTACATGCTTAAGCTACATAAATGTAAAATGCACATATGTACATACCACATGCATGTGTATGTAAACACACAAGTATGTGACAATAATTCAATGGCGGTTTCTGACTGCTGTGTTTGCGCCGCAGGCAACAACTACGTGGAGTGGCATGTTGCATATTGCCATGGCTCTGACATGATTTTCTAATTCAATTATTATTCAAATCATATAATTTCATCTTTACAGCACGCGCAGCGAGTTGCAGAAAAAAAAAATTAAAGAGAATTAAAACAAAAATATAGATGTACTATGCATGTGTATATGTGACAACAGTGGCAGCATGTAAATAATCATATTACGCACACACGGCCGCCGCTTGACGCTGCAGTGCAACAATAAGACAGAGGGACAGAGACAGAACGCAGAGTAACAGCGTGACAGACGTAAATGAGACTCGGAAAGCCGCTGCTCGCTGCTGCTGCCATCCAATCCAATTTGAAGCGCGACAACGACAGTGCTGCCAGATCACGCGCAGAGCGCAAGGCAATGCTCAAGTTTGTTTGCACTGCCTTTTGTCTTGCTGTGCGCTGCCCACGCAGCGTTAGTCCCCTTGGCTTCAGCTTATCCTTCACTTGTCGCTGCCGTCACTGCATTTATATTATTGTGCATATTAATATTGTTAAAAGCGCGTGCCGTCTCTACAAAATTAGTCAGCCATTCATTCGTGCGCTCGCTGTGCGGTTACGTCTGAGGGTGTGTGGGACGCCCACTGTTCGTCTGATGATGATGGGACACACACACAGAGTGTTGGAGTAGGGGGGACATGGCGGGTTCAGGCTAGTGAGTAAACGGATGGATAAATGGACGGGCGTATCAATTTACACACCGGAAGGCACACACACACACACGTACAAAAGAACTGCTGCCCGGTGAGCGCAAAAATTGTAAACATGCATATGCATGTTTGTATGTGTGTATGTACACTTATTAATGCGTATTCATTGTCACATCCGGCGCGAGGAAATTATATTCGCCAAACGCAGCCGACGCCCGCTGCACTCCTCCTCCCCCCCAGGCGGACGGCCCACGCACAGACGGCGACTCAACTGAGCCGTTACGTTGCCTTTGGGGCCGCGGCCAGACGTTTCTTTTGTCGATTTAATTGAAATAATTGCAAAAATGCAAATGGAATGGACAACAGTTGACACAGGATATTAAGCATGATGATGGCAATGATGATGATCAAACAGATAGTGATGATGACGATGAACCCATAATAATATCGGGCAAAGCAGCAAGCTGACTTCAGCTGACGTTTTAATTTTCTTCCTCCATAATGGGTTAATGAATTTTGAGGACACTCAGTAGAAGATCAAGGCGCTGGTTCAATGAACCGGCAGCTATTTAGTGTTGATTAATTGCACGAATGTTCATTTAACTGCAAATATGTAGCTCACAGGAATATTAATATTGAGCTGCCTTCTAAGCAAATGCAGGCCAAGCGTGAGTTGAACTTGCTTTTAAGTAGACCCCGAAGAAACTTTACACATGAACTAGCTCAAGGCAACTCAAATCGCGAACATTTTGCTTATCAAAGCGCGTGAACGCCAAAGTGGAAACGGACAATAAAAAGGAAAGGCGATAAAAAGAATGATGAAACTATCAAAAAGAGCTTTAAGATATTCAAGGTAAATGACTCATTTAATTTAAAACAAAAATCAACATTTCATAAGTCGGTTATTTTTCAAACGGTTTATTTTACAAAAATGAGATAAGCTCCAAAAACTCTTTAGGACAAATTCCACCTGTTAATTAAAAAAAATAGTGAATATTTTTCTTTAAATTTTTATAAAAAGAACCAAAGTTTTAATCAGCATATGTACATAAGCCATATATGTATATATATAAACCATAATAGTTTATTCAAATTTTTATAAAATAAATACAATAGGGAAGAGAAACCACTAGTTATAATTATTATTACTTATTGCTGATAAAATGACATTTTCGATGTCCAAATCTTGAGATGACAGACAGGTTACTTTAACGTTGATATTGGGATATGGTCTAGAAGGCTTTACTTCCTGCTGATAAATTCAAGCCATAAAAACTATTGGCTGGCTGCTGCTCTCAGTTCAAGTGGATGCTTGATTACTCATACGCCACGTGCTGCTGCTGCTGCTGCTGCTGGATGATGCTGCTGCTGCTGCATCTGGTCTTTGCCGCCGGGTAACATTTGTTACATGGCCAAATGGCGGATGTGTCGTTGAGGCGGGTGGGTGTGGCGTTAGAGCTTGTCTGTGTGTCTGGTTAACTTCCGCTGCATTTGGCTGACAAAGTGCTTGCAACACACGGCTCCAGCTCCGGTTTGGGTGCTGGTTATGTTGCTGGCCATGTCCACATCTCCGCATCTGCGTCTGCGTTCATAATTGTGTTGATTAGCTAATTAGCTGCAATTCCGCGGCCGGAAATTGCCAGTTTGTGTCGCCACCACAGTCGCTATTAGCCCAGAGCTGTCGGCATTTTAACCAAAATGCCCAGCTGATAAAGCTTTATACTCGCATATTTTTTTGTACATATTCGCTTTTTAAGTGCACTCGCTGCTCGGCTTGCCACATAATCTTGTCATGAATATATTTGTTTTGTTGCCTTGTCTCGCCACCACATACCCCACCCACGACCACCCGCCACCCTCCTCCCTTTTGCAGACGTTAAAGTCGCGCCATAAAAATTCATTGCCAAACGAGCCAAAGTATTGCTACTGCCACGGCCAATCGCCGGGAGTAGTCCAGACGCCTTACAAGGCTCCTCAAGGCTGCGAATAGCGCCGTCAAGCTAGTCGAGGATATAAAAGTTGAACAGTGAGCGCCCCATCCAGCACTGGACGAGGCGACAGCACGTGTATCATTCACTCGCCAAGCGGCTTCTTTCATATTACTTTGTTCGTGACTCGTTACATTTTACTCGCTGCTTCTGCGTTGCTTTACTCGCTCTTGTAATGAGCACAGTCTCGCTGGTTCTTTACATTATTGCCATTTCTTGTCATAAATTGAAATCGTTAACATTATTTGCTTATTAGTTGCTTAGTAGACACAATTTTAATCTATGCTCATTTGTTTGTTAAGGCGATACTCGCTAGTTTCCTGTTCTCGTTGATGTTTAAAATAGTTCGAAATAACAGATTATACAGCTAATTCGTCACATAGGCATACACAGGTCGTTGTAAAGTTCTGATTGTTTGTTGTACTCGCTACTTTCAAGCTTAAAAGGACTCATTTCTTGCCTGACGCTTTGCATACTTAACTAGATATTTATACTTGCCTGTTGTCCATTAAATTAGGTTCCTGAAAAATACTACTTTAAATTTATAAACAACTTGTCTGCATATTCGCTGCTTTGCAATAACTCGTTGATTCACTCCTTAACTCGTTGCTCCAGTCTAAAAACTCGTTAGAACTTTTAAATTATTCTCGTACTCGTTTCCTTGCAGGTTCCACTCGCTATTCGATGTGATAGTTACTTTACTCAATCTTCTTTTACTCGTTGCTTAGTCTCCTCTCGTTGCCGTCTGGTGAATGATGCGGGCCAAGCATAAAAACCAAAGAAAAAGTAAAAAAAAAATAGAAAACATTTTATAAAAGGAATTGCATAAAGTTTTTTCCTAAACAGCGCAGCGTGTTAAAGAGAAAGCGAGCCATGAGCCAGATATGTAGGTGGGAGTTGGCGCCCAGCTAGTTTCTAACTGTGTGTGTGTGTGTTATAAAGGATGCTGATGGGGGTTGTGGCGAGCAGGGGGGATTTGGGGTAAGGGGCAGAACGACAATGCAGGCAAAGGCAATGAGCTTAAGTTCAATACATTTACTTGAATTTGCAGCTACGATGACGACGTCGTCGCCGTCGATGTCGTTGACTACTTGGCGTTGGGATCTGTAGATGGGTGCTGGGACCAGAGGTGGAACTGGAACTGGGAGTGAGACTGGCACTGGATATGCTGAATGCTGAGACAACGTCATGCCCATTACAGCAGTTTTGTGGCGCAGTGTGGCAAAAAAAATATATATTTTCGGAAAAGCGCAAATGTGCGAGGCGATAAGCAAAGCGGCAACAGTAGCAGCAGCAGCAGCAGCAGCAGCAAAAGCAGCTCTACTCAAAACACAGCATTGGGCACATTGCGAGGGACGATGAGGCTTTTCGGGGCACTAAAAGGAGTTGGACGCGTGCAGAGTCCTTTGCCATCCTAACACAATAGGGACAGAAGGATTAGTTTAACTAAATAATTATTTAAAATAAATGTGATTCTTGTGCATTTAATTGTTTACAATATATTTTGAGAAATTTTCAATTTATAATTAGATTTTGTGATTTCAAATTATCGTTTCTTTTGAGGTTTTTCTTTTTTAAGTTGAATGATTAAATTAATTTTTTAAAATATTGTAAAATTTTAACATATAACTTATACAGTATTTTTCGAGTAATAAAAAAAGTTATAAACATAAGACAAGATATCATATATGAGCTAGTAGATTAGCTATGAGATATTGGATATTAATAAGAATCATATAATAAATTGGTAAGAAATATTTCAATATTTAGTAGGCATAAGAAATATATCAGATTTATATATGTATATATATATATATTAGATAAATTATTAAATTTCTTATTAGAACATACAAATTATTGAGATTAGAAAAAAATAATATTATAACATATTAAATATACTTAATTAAAGTAGCAGAAATTTACGAGCAATAAGAAGTATTTATATATATAGTATATATTTGTATTTATTTGTGCCGTTCCACGTTCAGCTCAGCTTCAAGTTGAACTCCAGGAAGGGTGTCCGGCAAGGATTGCCAACACTCACACACACTCACACAAAATTGTCTATGTGGTGGATTGTGTGGAGTGTGAGGAAATGCTTTTTGTGGGTTGGGTTTGTGTGGGGGGGTGGAGGGCAGTTTTCGGCAGAGGTTGGTGGAAAGATTTGGTGGAGCGTTTGTAAGTTTTTTGGTTTTGCAAATTTATCGCTTTTAGATAAAACGTTTTGCGTTTTTACGATACGAGCAGCGAACGCTGCCAACTATCAGCAGCGGGTAGAAGTGCGTGGGACGGGGAGGGGTGGCCGCAGCAAGTGCTTTGTGTGTGAGTTTCGAGCGCTTTGTTTTTGTGGAACGAGATTATGAAGTAATTTAATTAAAACGTTTTAGCACAAAATAAATTGGACATTATTTATGCAGCAACAGTTCGAGGCCAAATACCAAAATGGCGCACAGCAGGGCCCAAAGCGTTAGCCAGAACAAGGCGGCCAGCTCCTTAAAGGACAGCACCCTCAGCTTAAATGCCATTTTGTCATCCTCCCCCCTCGCTGCCGCCGTCCTATTACCCTCCGGATCGACGCCATTAAGTGTCTCATATGATATAGATGCGATGCGTGCGATGCTCTCATCCGATTCATCCACAGCGCTCACATATTGACGCGTCCAGTGCTCCAGGAAGCCATGCGTGTGCGCCTGCATTATTTGGCTGTTGAGCACGTGCACCAGATGCGAATGCCGGCGCACATTGAACGCCAGCTGCTGCGTAAAGATGCGCTCCCGCACCAGATGCAGCCGTCGGCTCATCGCGTGCACCTTGCGATAATAGCCAAAGTATTCGTACGGTGTTATGATCGCCAGACGCTCAACTGTGCCGCTGCTCTCGGCCAAGGCGGCGAACGATTGCAGTTCGCTGACCTCCAGCTGGCGCAGCGGCTGCTTGCGCAGCTCCGGCAAACTCTCCAGCCAGCGGTCCGCATTGCCCGCCACCAAATGGATCGTATAGCGTTGCGCCAGCACCTCGGCAATTGTCTGTGGCGGATTGCGTTGCGTATCCTGCCGCAGCAGCTGATACATGCCCGACTGGTACGCACTGCGTATGACCAACGACCAGAGCAGCCACGTGACGAACAGCAAACGGGACGAGTTCCACTGCGGCAGCTCCTTTGGCTGCAGATTGCCGCCCATGGTCAGCACAAGCAGCTGGTAAAAAGGGTGCTGGTGGTAGAAAACGAAAGCAAGTATGTTTAAATATCCTTTGAAATAATTTGAAGTTACTCTAAAAATCTTGTCTTAACTTTATCTCTTACCTGTGGCAAGTGCTTCCAAAATCGCTGCAGCAACCAGAGCGACAGGCAGCCCAGCGCCAAAACCAAACAAATAGCCTGCCACAGAATCGGATGAAAGGGAAACGTCAATTTCTCATAGGCCGAGTAGGCGCTGGGCAGATTGGTCACCAACATAATATGGCTCATAAAGTAGTACGTGGACTGAGAATATGGCACCTCGCTGCCCTCGTTGGGCTTGTAGTGGAAGCCACCCAAAGCATATTCAGCGCTGTCAAATATCTAAAAAAAAAAGTCGAAAACAAAAATTTGCCATTAATATATACATATATGTAGAGCTCTCGCATCTATCGCTTCCATATTTCAAACCATAATTTTGTCAAAACTGAACCGATTTTCATGTTTGATGTCATTTTGGACATAATTTGTCCTCTAAATTAAATCTACATGATTTGTCCTCTACATTAATTCTACATTCAAAATATATGCATTTTCAAAAATACATTTTTTTTTTAATTTTCTGTATAAAATCATGTACTCCCACCTTATGCATTTTCAAAACAAAATTTTTTTCAAAATTTAGAATTCCAAATTTATATTTTTAATCGATTTTATTTGGTTCAAATACTATAAAAAACATCACTTAAACAGATTCTGAGGAGGTCAAATTTTTGGTCAAAAATCATGCCAAAATTGTAAAAAAATTGTACATGTAAAGCTCCTGGATCCATAGCTCCCATATTGGAAACTCCCATAACTTTGTCAAAACTAAACCGATTTTCATGTTTGATGTCATTTTGGTCATGATTTGTCCTCTAAATTAAATCTACATTCAAAATATATGCATTTTCAAAAATACATTTTTTTTTAATTTTCTGTATAAAACCATGTACTCCCCCCTTATGCATTTTCAAAAAAAAAAATTTTTCAAAATTTAGAATTCCAAATTTATATTTTTAATCGATTTTATTTGGCTCAAATAGCATACAAAACATCACTTAAACAGATTCTCAGGGAGTCAAACTTTTGGTAAAAAATCATGACAAAACTGTAAAAATTTTTTGACATATAAAGCTCTTGGATCCATAGCTCCCACATTGGAAAGTCCCATAACTTTGTCAAAACTTAACCGATAGTTAAAAATCGAATATAATTACGTATACGCACCTGTTCAAACACCCAGCCGGACTCGTTGAACGTATCGCGCACCTGGGACTTGTTCAGCCAGTAGATTCCCACGCTGAAGTTCAAATTCTCGGCCATGAACTGCAGCAGGGCTCCTTCGATGCCGAGGAAAGTGCCATCGTCGCGCTGCACCAGATAGGGCATATCCGGCCACGTGGCGCAGGTCAGTGTACAGCCGTAGAAGTTGCTCAGCTTGGCCGGGAAATACTCAGCGCTGGCCCAACGTCCCAGCGATGCCTCATATCGATTCACGGCGCTGGCGCTAATCTGCTGACAGCCCCTCGCCTCACTGTACGGATAATAGCTGAGCAACACAAGCTGCTGGCTGTCCGGCTGCAGCAGGGCCACATTGAGCACACTGCGCTGCCAGAGCAGCTGCATGGCCAGCGTCGGCTGCGGCTCCAGCATGTAGATGAGCGTGTGCGACAGATCGCCGGTTGCCTGCAGCTGTCCGTAGAGCCGTCGCAGGGAGGGCATGTCCTCCACCAGCAGCAGCACCGCATGAGTATACGGCCTGTATTCCATGGGGCGCTGTTCGAACAGGCAGCGCGGCTGCGCCATTTCCGGCAGCCTCTGCAGCAGCCGCCCCAGCAGCGCCAGCAACCGCGGCCGCGCCGAAGGTGCGCTGTACGCCACGTGAACGTAAAGCGTCTTGCTGGCTGACATCTCCGAGTGCTGCAGCACTTCGGCCAGCGCCTGGACCAGCGTGTCCGTGGTCAGCGACAGATGACACTGCATCAGCAGCAGCAGCAGCAGCAACAGTGGCAGCCGCATGCTTCGCCTTATGACTTGCAACTGACAATTGTTCGGTTTGTCTTGTTCTCAACTTGAAAGCAACGCCGACGACCTCTGGGGAAATTTGTTTAATGTGTGATTAATAAGCATATTAATGCATAACAATGCGCAAAACCTTCCATTAGCGATTAATCAATTTCATTTGTGTTCTTACGTTTCTTAATAAAGTAAAATTAAATTGGCCGTTTTCGTTAAGTTTCAAATAGATAAGACAGTGTGCACCTTCCTTTTTTGTATCTAGTGATGAGCAATAATTATTTCTAACAATCCCAGAGCAACACTTATGAGCACAAATATTAAATAGGTTAAAACAATTCTTTTTATTGCAAATACATAATATTAAATACAAATCAAATATAATAAGCTAATAATAAATGACTTGAATATTCTTGTACTAAGGCATTATTCGGATAATTCGCCTTGCCACAGCACTGGCGCACTCTGGGGAAATCTGTTTAATGTACAAGTAATAAGCAATGTGAATGTATTTTATGCATTATCAAGATGCCTGGCCACCCTAATTATGTTGTTGAGCTTATGTTGAAGCTCAAAACTTATGATTCAACGGAAAGAGGTTATGGTTTGAAAAATTGAAATCGCTCTTCTCAAATATGCAGTCCATATAGAGCTCTATTCTTGTTGGATTTTTGATACTCGTAAGTTTCAACAGTTCAGCTAATAAACCTATTATATTTGAATGTATTGATTGACGGGTTATGATAATATATATTTATACGTATATGTAAATACTGTATTTATTATCATAATCATATCAAATAACCATATAATTTTTCTGCGATTTTTTAGGTTAGGTCAAATCTCAATTGGCACGTCTACAATTTCTATCGCTACTGCCTATCGATTAACAAATTGGAACGCAACGTTAATTATTTTTATACATGTTTAGTTATTCTTTCGATTTGGATGTACATTATTTAAATAGTATTACTTCTAGTCAGCAAATATATCAGGATCGTTATCGTTATCATCATCGTCATCGTCATCGTTATCGTTATCCTCGAAATGAAAATAGTCGACTTCGTCATCCGAATTATCCTTCTCCTTGACACGCTCGCTGGACACATCGATCTTCTCGGTGGTTGCCTGCTCGACGCTGGCTGCCTCGCGCTCCTTATCCTCCTCCTCCTCCTGTTCCGGCTCCTCGTCGAACAGGCCACGCTCAGCGGCCCCCAGCTCATAGACGGGCGTTTTGCTCTTCTTCGTGCTGCTGGACAGGCGCACCAGCAGCGGCGGCTTGACCTCCACCCGCGTCCGATTCATGTGGTGATTGAGCATGCCCTTGTAGAGATGCGGAAAGCGGCGCTGGAACTCCGCCTTGATGCGCAGCAGACGCTCCAGCATGCCGGGCGTCAGCATGTTCCCGTTGCGGCCCATGATGTGCGTGTCCCGGCGTGGCCGCAGATACGGCTCATAGCTGCCGCCGCCACCATAGAGCGGATAGTGCAGATCATATGACTTCTGTGTCCAGGGATCGTTTGGGTGTGCCAGCGGCAGGAGGCCCATGTAAGGCACTTGGAGGCCTTCGTTGAGGGTCAGCATGGAGCCCACAGTGGGATCTTCGTTGGCTGAGGATGCTGATGCGGATGCTGATGTTGATGCTGATGCGGATGCTGATGTTGATGTTGATGCTGATGCGGGTGCAGATGATGATTGACTGTTGTTGGATGTCAACATATGCAATGAAAATGAACGGCATGAATGAGGCTGCATTAGTGAAAAATGTTCATGTTAATGTTAATGGTAAAGTTAATGGTAAATTTAATGTTAATGTTAAGATTAATGGCAAAATGTTTCAATTAGATTTTTTTGGCGCCGCTGCTTTTGTGCTGCTTGCGTCTGCGCCGCGTACGCCTGGTGGTCTTGGTGGGGCTTCTGGTGGTGCTGGCACGGCTGCTCCCGCTAATCTGGGCTAGCGCGTTCTCCCGCTGGAGCTGCAAACGTAGGAGTTCGTGTAAGACATCGATCAGCTGATCGAGCTTCGTGCTGCGCTCGCGCAACAGCGTCAGCTCTTCCTCTGGCGGCGTTGTTACCTTCGCTTGCCGCGTCGTTCGCACTCCCAGCCCGGTGCTGCGCCTGCGCACAAACTTGCCCCGCAGCGCATACGGCGTCGCCGTCGTGCTGACCACCGCCCCATCCACATCCGCTGCGGCAGCGCTCTCGCCAATTGCATTGCTGCGCAGCGCCACATTCAGCAGCTGCGCCTGCTGCAGCGCCTCATTGGGTCGCTCCGTGCTGCTGCTGCTGGTGGTGGTGTCATTGTTTCCAGTGGCACGCTTGGACTTGTTGTCCGGATCGTATGGCTGCAGCTCCTGGTAGCTGTAGTCACCGGAGCTGTTCCCCTCCGCCTTGGCTATGTCGAGACTCTCGCCTTGGGCATACTGCTGCTCATGCGACTTGGACAGATAGTTGGTATCGTAGCCCTTGCTGGCCAGCATCTGTGCCCAGTGCTGTGACGCCGTTGGCGGCGTTGCTGTTGTGGTGCTGGTGCTGGTGGTGGTCGTGGTGCTGCTACTGCTGCTGCTGCTGGTGGTGGCTACATCTGTGTGCTGGCAGTCGCGCAGTCGCTGTTCCGCCTTGGTCAGCTGCTCCTTGAGGCTCTCGATGAGGCTGTACAGCTGCTTGAACTCGGCGCGTGCCGCCGCCAGCTCCGTTGTGATCGCATCCTGATCGCTGACGGGCGCATCCTGCAGCGGGCGCTCTGTGCTGCTGCTGCTGCTGCTGCTGTTGGGTATCCTGCGGCTGGGTTTGGGCGTGGTGTTGGGGGGCGTGGCTTCTGTGGTCACTGCCAGCGGCTCAGCGGCATATTCCTCCTCGGTCGTTAGCTGATCGCCGCTAATCTCGAGCGGCTCCTGGCTGGCGCGCTCGAGCGCCTCGCGTATGGAGGCGGCATTGTAGCGCATCAGCGCCTCCGCCGGATCCTCGTCCGGACTGAGCGTTATCTCCTTGAGGCCCAGCTTGTACTCCTTGCGCAGAGCGTTCAGCGAGCCCTCGTCTATCGTCTCCAGTGTGCCGTATTCGGCGCTGCGTCTGCGTCGGCGTCCCGCCGTACGCTGTCCGGCGCCGCAGCCGCAACCGCCATGTGGCGTCTCCGCGCATCGACAGCCGCTGCCGCAGGCGCAGTGAGCGCTGCCGCAGCCGCAGCTGCCGCTGCCGCGTTGCGAAGCTGGCGAGGATTGGCTAAAAAAGTTTGCTAACCTTTTCTCGATGCGATGGCTGGAGACGGGGGCGGGGGTGGTGGTGTAGGTGGTGGTGGTGTTGGTGGTTGTTGTGGGGGTCATCTGCTCATCCTTCTCGGTGCTGTGGGGTTTTATTGTCTGAAATGCGTCGCCTGTTAATGACATGAGGAACAGCGGGCGGAGGAGAAGATGAAACATGTGAATGATATCAAGCCAACTACTTGGGTGGGTGTGTGTGTGTGTGTGTGTGCGTGTGAGTGTGAGTGTGCATGCTTAATGGTAAAGTCAAGTCAAGAATACGTAAATATACACAGAGAGAAAAACGTGGGTCTAAACTCAGGCTTAAATTGTCAACAGAAATCCAATCTGAATAATAGTCCTCAATGAAGACTCAGCGAATTTGGCCCAATCGGACCACTATATCCTATAGCAACAATCACTTGATAATTTTCAGGACATCCCAACCAAACTGAACAATTAGGGGGTATCTGCAAATTATTATCAATATATGATCAGTGCATAATATAGCTGTCATAGAAACACTAGGTTAAAAAATAGCTTTTTATAAGAAAAACTTGTTTGCTTTTCAAGATATCTAGATATCTGTCCCTAGGCTCATAATAAAACTGCAAAATATTATCAACATAGGATCACTATATAGGTCATTGAAAAATTATGTTTTCTTTGAACAACTTTTTTTGTTTTTTTTTAAGATATCAGTATGAAATTTGGAAATGAAGAGTGCGCCTAGGCTCCCAAAATATCCGCAAAATATTATTTAAATTCGGTCTCTATATCGCATAGCTGCCATAGGAACGATCGGTCGAAAAATGAGTTTTTGATTGACAAACAGTTCTGAAGTTCAATGTTACCAGACGGAACTTGGCGATTTAAAGTATCCCTAGGCTTCTAATATAATCGCAAATTATTATCAAAAATAAACCACTATATTGTATAGCTTTCATAGGAACAATCGGACGAATAATTAATTAAAAACAAAACCTGTTTTGTATTTTAAGCCTAACCGACCCAAATCTTGCAGTTTTAAGCATCTTTATGCTCCCAACAGATGAGCTAAATATCACAAATAACTTCTATATATATTAAATAAGGTGTTCTTTATGAACAATCCATCAAAAATAAGGTTTTCAATGGACATCTTTCTGTGACTTTTACTTGGCTTTTCAGGGCTATGTGGTTTCAACTTACCGCCAGGGTTTGATGTTGGCGGAGCATGGAGTCGATCTCATCGTTGCCAATGGCCGCACGGTAGGCGCCGTACGCATTGGAGCCGTAGCCGCCGCCGCCGTAGCTGGTGCCGTAGCTGTGCGCTTGGCTCTGTCCGTAGCCTTGTCCGTAGCTGGGTGCTTGACTTTGACCGTAGCTTTGTCCGTAGCCTTGTCCGTAGCTGGGCGCTTGGCTCTGTCCGTAGCCTTGTCCATATGTGGGCCTCTGGACCGGGCCGTAGCTGGGCGGCTGGTAGTAGTAGTTGATGATGGTGGGCGTCGACTGTCCCTTGGACTTTTTGCGGGTGTTGCCGCCCAGGCCGAGCAGGCCCACTGTTTGCGGCAAGAGATTAGAGTCGGTACTGCGGAATACACCATAGAGATTACCTTTGTGCCGTGGCTGGGCAGCGTTTTGGGGCATCTGTGGCTTCGCCTCGCCCAACGTGGCATCGCCACTGCTGCCGGCGTCGAAGCCCGCCTCCGTCTGCGACAGCTGCTCCTCGTCGCGCTGCAGCTCCTGCGTCTGTTGCTCCTGCATGGCGCGCATCTTTTCATCGGCCCACTGGCGTTCGCCTGTCTGCTGCTGCTGCGCCTTGGCCTGCTCCTCCGTCCATTGACGCTGCTGTGCCTTGGCCTGATCCTCCGTCCACTGGCGCATCGTGGGTGTCTGCTGCTGCATCGCCTGCTGCTCCTTGGCATCCATTTCCTGGCGCATCATCATTTGATTCTGTTGCTGCTGCATCATGGAGGCTTGTTGCTGCGTCTTGGCCTGATCCTCGGTCCATTGACGCTGCTGATCCGCCTGCTGTTGCGCCTTACCCTGCTCCTCCATCCATTGACGCATCATCGTAGGATTCGGTTGCTGTGCCTTGGCCTGATCCTCGGTCCATTGGCGCTGCTGTTCCGCCTGCTGCTGTGCCTTGGTCTGATCCTCCATCCATTGACGCATCATCGGATTCTGTTGCTGCTGCATCATTGTGGGTGTCTGCTGCTGCGCCTTGGCCTGATCCTCTGTCCATTGACGCATCATGGGTGATTGTTGCTGCATCATTGTGGGAGTCTGTTGCTGGGCCTTGGCCTGATCTTCGGTCCATTGACGCATCATTGGAGTTTGCTGCTGCATCATCATTGGTGTCTGTTGTTGTGCCTTCGCCTGATCCTCCGTCCATTGACGCTGCTGCTGCGCCTTCGCCTGATCCTCCGTCCACTGACGCATCATCGGATTCTGTTGCTGCTGCATCATCATTGTGGGTGTCTGTTGTTGTGCCTTCGCCTGATCCTCCGTCCATTGACGCATCAGTGGAGTTTGTTGCTGCATCATTGTGGGAGTCTGTTGCTGTGCCTTGGCCTGATCCTCCGTCCATTGACGCATCATTGGAGTTTGTTGCTGCCTCATCATGGGCGCCTGTTGCTGTGCCTTGGCCTGATCCTCCGTCCACTGGCGCTGCTGCTCCTGGGCCTGCTTCTGTGCCTGATCCGCTTGGGTGTCCGCTCTGTAGGCCGCATAGAACTTGTCCTGCCTGGCCTTCTTCTCGGCGTTCTCGGCGGCCATGCGGTACGCGTAGGCCATCACGTTGACGATGTCCTGCTTGGAGAGCGTCTGCTGATCGGGCCCCGGCATCGTCTGGCGCTTGAAGTTCGTCTTGCGCTGCGCCTCCTTGTGCAGCAGGCGACGGACGTAGTCGTCGCGCAGGGCGTGCTCGATGTCCGCCCGGGTGATCTTGTGCACGGGCGTCCGGCTGAGCGGATAGCTCAGCTTGTAGGCGGGCGCATTCCACGTACTCTCGCCCTGGGCATTCGCCCGCATCTCGCGCGCCATCCGCTCCATCTGCTGCAGCTGCTTCAGTTCGGCGATCACCTGGCGCTCGAACGCCCGCAGCTTGGACTCGATCTGCGCCTGATCCTTGGTCTTCGACTCGTCACCCATCTGCCGGCTGGCCATGCGGAACCACAACAGCGGCATCTGCTGCTGCTCCTGCGGCTTTTCCATCTGCAGCGGCGACTTGATCTTCAGCTGCGCCATTTGCGCATCCGGCTGCTGCGGCGCCCGATAGTTGATGGCGTCATTGGCATCCGGCCGGACGCGCACCTCCCTGATGTTCGATGCCTGGGCGCTTGCATCCACGCCAGCCGGGCTCGGCCAGAACTGACGCAGGCCGGCCATGAAGGCGTCCGGCGTGGGCGCGCTGGGCATGGGCGGCATGGGAGGCATGCCGACGAAGGCGGAGCCGAGCAGGTTGCTGCCGCCATCGAAGAAGCCGCCAAATGGCGACGGCGCTGCCTGGCCGACCGTTGGCGGCGCTGCATCTTCGGGCGCGTCCTTGACCGCGGGTGGCGCCGGTGTCGTTGTGGTGGTAGGAGGTGCCTGCCCCAGGAACGCATCGAGCGGATTCATTGGAAAGCTGGGCAAGGGGGCCATCTGGCCCAAGTTGAAGTTATCCGGCAGCTGTGGCAGCGGTGGCATCTGGGCCAACGCTTGCCCCACATTCGGGGGCGACATCTGGCCCAGGGTTTGCGCCAGATTTCCGGGCGTCATCTGGCCGAGGGTCTGCGCCAGATTTCCGGGCGGCATCTGGCTCAACGCTTGCGCCAGACCTGGAGGCGCCATCTGGCTCAGGGTTTGCGCCACATTTTGGGGCGTTATCTGGCTCAAGGTTTGCGCCAGGTTTCCGGGTGGCATCTGACCCAGAATCTGCTGCAACACGTCGGCCCCACTCAGTGGAGGCGCCGGTGCCGCCGCTGCCGGTGGCTCTGGCGGCGCTGCGGCCGCATCCTGGCGCGTGACGCGCGACTTGTGTCCGTTGGCATCGTCGGCGAGCACCAGCACCACTTTGGAGGAGGCCGTCTGCATTGCGTCCGGCACAACGCCCAGCAGGGTGCGTGCCGGGAAGAGGCTGCTCCAGTGCAGCATGCTGCTCAGTGCCGGAAAGACGCTATAGAAGGCATCCAGATAGGCGAACCCAGTGCGCATTGGTGTCTGCGATAGCACCTGCATGCCAAAAGGATTACAGCTGGAGCCGAACAAACGACGAACATTTTTGCTCTACTCACGTTATCCGGAGTGCGTTCAATGGTCGCATTCGATGGCGTCGCTGGTGGCTGGTCGGCCTCCTGTGTCAGGCTGTCCACGGTGGCGGCTGCATCGGCTCCGCTGACAACGGTCGCCTGCGGCGGCGCGTCCTGGACGCTGCTCGAGGCGCCGCCCAGCAGCAGCAGCACTAGAAATAACCACAACAATCTCATCCTTGTGCCCACTTTCTATTTAATTGTCCTTTCTTCTTTTTTTTTTTTGTTTTTGATAACCACAAAAGCGCGTTCGCTGATCGAACTGGCCGTTTGTGCTTGAGCTTCGAACGGCGACTGACGCCCCAAACGAGCACACGCCGGTCCATATAGAATTCTCCGCCGCAAAACAAACGCAAAAGAATCGAAAAAAGCTGACGTCGCGACGTCGCCAAATCGTGTCAAAGAGCTGCGCTGCATTTTGCACGCACTGCGAGCTGACAGCTCCAAGTGCCCCCCTTCAGCCCCCAAGGCCCCCCTCCAATCCGCCTTTCACCTTTGGACTGTTCAGTTTTGTTTCCGTGTGTGTGCCACAAAAAGCACACCTGCGAAATAGAGTAAGAAGCAATAAATTAAAGAAAACCCAAGCAAGACTGCAGCAGCCGATGCAGCACAAGAACAACAAGTGCGCTTCAGTCGGGAGTGACCGACTAGTAAACACCCTTGACTCCATTTAAAAGAATTTAACATCTTGCTTAGCTTTGATTTTAGATTTTTTGGTTGACTTTTTTTTTTAATTCACATAACTTGAATTTTTTTAATTTTGGAGCAAGTGTTGGAAATTCTTGAAAAAGTGAACTATTAAAAAAAAAAAATGTTTGTGTATCTAACTCTTATAGTTTCCAAAATATGCAACGGAAACCATCCCACAATATCAATATTCATCGATATCAATAAATCGATAGCAAGCTATCGAAATTAAATTACAAACTTACTCTGCTTTTGGTATAGTAGGAGCTATAGTCAAGAAGTTCAAGTCTCTAGCTTTTGTACTTTCCGAGATCGCTGCATTCATATAAAAAAAAAAAACGAACAGCCGGACAGACGGATAGGGCTAAATCAACTTGACATCATTGCTGACCAAGAATACGAATACTTTATGGGGTGGGAGATGCTTCCTTCTGCCTGTTACGTACGTTTGCGAAAAAACATTATACCCATTTTTACCCAATTTCAATGGGTTCAGGGTATCAAAATAAAAACCTTGGCTTAACAATTTGCTGATGAGCAATTTTTCATGGAATCAGCGCAAAACGCTGCACTGAAAACAAATCCGCAGCTCCAAACAGTTCCCCCAATGCTCGTCTTTCTTGATTGCCTTATCTGCGTTTCGAAATTGTCTTGTCTAAGATTTGACGCAAGCCGGAAGCTGGGCGCGTTTTATTTATTTTTTTTTTTTTTTGTCTTCCGTCTGGTGTCTGTTGGCAAAAGTGTGACCCAAGTTATTACATTTTTATTTTCAGCAGTCGCCACTACGTGCTTACATTCAATTTGTCATAGCGATGAAAGTGCGAGACACGCAAAAAGCACGAAACAAAAACTTTGACATATTGATAACAACTTTGTGATGCATATCAATATGTACTTATGTGATCAAAGTTTTATGTTTTACAAGGTATTATTTAATCGATTCGATTTTAGCTTATTTATCTTAAGCGTAGATTCCTGTTCATAAGAAAAACATTATCAAAGAATAATTTGGGAATTCTAACTTAATTTAAATTATAGGAAATAATTTAAAATTATTACTTTGTGCATCGTATCGTTTTTTATTTTAACTAAATTTGTTTTTGTATACACTTGAATATAAAATTAATATATTAAATGTACACACTGTTTATAAAATGTATTTTTAGCGATATAAAATATGGCATATATTGAAGCGTACTTCGGCCTTCCGTACGGGGTCCGTCACCAGCAAGCGAGCGTCTGCAATTTTTGTGATTCACCTGAGTTGAGCAAAAAACCGAATTCTCGCAGCGTAGACCGCCTTATCGCAAATGTGTGTCATCGAGCCAAAGCCAAATGAAGTGCATCAGCGCTGAGCTAAGCTCTGAAATTGGCTTCAGTTAAATCGTCGTCTGATGTACGAAAATAAAAAAAGTATAAAAAAAACAGAACAAACTGTTACACGAAATATGTACGAACATATATTATTTGTTTTTATTGTTCTGTTCAGGGCTGCGGGTGGCTGCTTAGATCAGCAAAAAATGCAGTCCATACTTTTTGTTTAATTTTTAATGTACATAAATTAACGCTTAAGTTACGGTCAGCAATCTTTTAATTGTGTTGCGACACGAACTGTTGCTGCATCTCTTGCAATTTTCTGCAGCAATTAAACCACATAGTGGCGTAAGCTAGAAAGTTTTGTTCTCTTTCTCATGTTAAGGAATTTATATGTATACAATATTGGTAACTTTTGAGTACAATATCAAAATCAATTTTCACCCAAAAATTTGTTTCAAGTTTTAAAGGCTAGAGTAATTTAAGTATCAAACTATAAACAAGTGTCACTCCTAATCGAAATACTTTTGGCAAAGTTATGATAGTTTGAAATATTTAACATTTACCAACAGTTATTTTGTCACAAAGGTTATTTCAAATGCAAGGTTCATTTAAAGATAAAAAATATAAGTAAAAAATTACCCCATATATTTTGGATGCAATTTCTACATAAATTTTTAATAAAATGTATTTGTTTATATAAGCAAAAAATTTAATAAATAGACAACAAATTTTATGATACCAAAGACAATATAAATATATAAGTATTTATATTGTCTTTGATGATACCCCATGGTATCCATTTTTGTGGGGTATAAACATAATGCGTATAAAATGCTTATTTGCCATTTTGTAACCTGCATTTTGGGTTCACACTGAACTTGTCATATTAAGTGCTGCACTTTTGGGGTCACACTCGACGGAGCTTACTTGTTATTTTGTAGAAACAAGCGATTCTCATGCATGGTCACACTGAAAGCGTGCATTCAAAACAGTGCAAAATCAACTCCAAACTGATTATAGATATTAGCTCGCGCTCACAGATGCGTCATGGCAGCCATTATGGCCAACGAGTTGTTAACTGATGGCACATCCATTTAAACGCAATTTGCCAGATAAGGAGCCGCGATAACCCAAAGGCCGACATGCGATAGCTAATGGCACCAGGACAGTGCCGGACGGACACTCGCTCAGTGGTCGTTACCGGGGCGTCATGTTGAACGGCGATGCGCTGCACACGGTTTACAACATTACCATGATGTACGCCGTGGTGTGGACCATCAACAGCCACTTTGCCAGCGACTCCACCAAGCCGCTGACCATTGTCCATTTCGCCACGCGCGACTCGAGTCGCGCCCTCCACAACGATCTCATTGATGCCGTGCTCGGTCTGGCCTCCGGCGCCGGCCGCATTAAATTTGTGCTGGAGAACGAGCGCATCGAGGGCGACGAGCCGCCAACGGACGAACTGCAGGTGGCACCGCCCAGCGGCATCATGGGACGCGACACCGGCATATTTGTGCTGGACAGCATGCGCGCCTATTATCGCCTGGAACGTCGCCTGCTCCAGCCGGGCAGCTTTTTCAAACGCAACGGCTTCTATTGCATTGTGTACACGGGCCGGGAGAACGGACGCCTGCAGACGATTAAGGAGATCTTTCGACGACTCCTGTCCATCTATGTGATCAACGTGAATGTGCTGTTGATCGAAATGCCGTCGGGCATCGTGCAGGTGTACAACTACTTTCCATACCGGCCGAATCGCTGTCAGTCGCCAGAGCCCGTGCTTTATGCCACCTTTCAAGGCGGACTCGGTGCAGCACCTCAAATTCATGTGGAGGGCAACACACAGTTCTTCGCCCGCAAGCTGGATGACATGCACGGCTGTCAGCTGATCACCGTCACATTCGAGCATCGGCCATTTGTCATTATCGACAAGGATCGCAGCCTGGCCGATGATCGGCGCATCCTGGGCATCGAGGGCATGATCTATCGCCTGATAGCGGAACGCATGAACTTCAGCATTAAAATAGTGGAGGAGCCAAATCAAGATCGCGGCGTCGCCCTGCCCAATGGCACCATAACGGGCGCCATGCGAATGGTGAGTAAATCCGATTGTAATTCAACCAAGAAAATGTAGTCGATTACCGATCAATTATTCTCGATTATCACTATCGATATGTTTTCGATAATCGTAAGTGCTGATCATCAAATTTTCGATAATGCTGCCAATAACCGATCTATTGTTATCGATTATTATTTATTTATATCGATCAGAAAGCTATAACATGATATTCGTATATTATATATTTAAAAATGGAAATTAATTTTTTTAAGAAAGAAAAAATAGATAAATCATAAATTGAAATCGATTTTTAGCTAATTTCGATAACTTTTGGAGATTTCATCTAGCGAATTAAAATCGATCTTCAGCCAATTGTGATAATTGCCAACAAGTAAAGCCACTTTCGGCTGCAAACGATGAACAATAAGTTGTAATCCAGCCCAATTTGATAAATATCGAAATCGATAGGTCAATTGATAATTAATAACTTTTGTACCTCCCACTCACCCTGCAGATCGTTGACGGCCTGGCAAACATCACTTTCGTCTCGTGCATGTACAACATGGAGCGGGCCAAGTACATGCTGCCGAGCACCTCGTACAGCAGCTTTCCCATTGTGCTCTGCATACCCGTCGGCCACCAGCTGACGCCGCTGCAGCGCCTGGCCAAGCCGCTGGGCTACATTACGTGGCTGTGCCTGCTGGCCTGCGTGCTGCTCGGATGGGCACTGATTGCCATGCTGCAGTTGATGGGCGTGCCGCAATTGCGCCACTTTGTGCTGGGCGAGAACAATCGACTGCCCGCCACGGAGCTGTGGAGCACGCTGCTCGGCGGCCTGCACATGCATCCGCCGCGTCGCAACTTTGCCCGTTACCTGCTGGCGCTGTGGCTGCTCCACACTCTGGTGCTGCGCGCCGCCTACACCGGGGAGCTGTACATACTGCTGCAGGATGGCCGTTCGAGGACGCCGTTGCGCACGCTGGCCGAGGTGATTGCCCAGAATTATGTATTCAAAATGCTGCCCGCCCTGCAGCCGGTCTTCAAGGACATGCTGCCCCAACGGCGTGTCACCATTGTGACCAGCTTGGAGCATTCGCTGACGCAGCTGCGCGACGAGACGGATGCAAAATTTGTGGTGCCGCTGCTGCAGCCAACCGTGGCCCGATTCGACATGGATTCCGGGCCACAGAAGCAGCGTCTAACGGTGCTCCAGTTTCCCCTGCTGACCGCCCCGCTGACGCTCTACATGCGACCCCACTCGTATCTTAAGCAGCGCATCAACAAGCTGCTCATCAACATGATGTCCTCCGGCCTGGTGCATCGCTATCAGCGCATGTATCTCGACCGGATCGAGCACATGACCGGTCATCGAAGCCACGCCCCCACCAAACTCAGCCTCTGGCTAATGGGCGGACTCTTTGGCAGCTTCGGCCTGATGCAACTGCTGGCCAGCATTGTTTTTCTGCTCGAGCTGCGCGCCGCGCATCCACAGCGACCACGTCTGCGGCGCCTCATGGATGCGGCTAACCGTTATGTGGCCTGAGGCAACACCAAATCCAATTGATTAACGGGTTGTCCTGCTTACTGGTATCTGCAACTTTTTTTTAACTACTTATAAATTTACTAACTAGCTTCTTTTTTTTAGATATATTTTTGTATCTTGCATCTTAGCGCGCAATATGAATTATCTGATATTAATGATATATTTATACTTTACGCTTTTTACTTGCATAATCTTAAAAAAAGAAAAAAAAATTTATTTCGATCTGCAGTTTTTGATGTATTTGTCAAATATCAGGTGATATATGTTATACTGCTATAAATAATGCTATCCACAAAATTAAAAAAAAAGAAATAATAATAATAATAATAGTTTCGTTATGGCAATAAAAAGATTTTCAAAAGTCTTCCCAAGTTCTTTTAATTTAAATCACCTTTTTTCGATTAAATAAAGCTTTATGCATTAACTACATTTCTGATATAATTAAAAGCAAAGAACTATGAATAACCTTTATAAGCTTAGAAGCGTTTTTGATGGCTCTTTAATGTTTTAATAATAATAATAGTTATTCATAATAATAATAATTATTATTATTTATTATTAATTTTTTTCCTTTTATTTTTATTTCAAATAATTAAAAGCAGTAAAGAATCTGCGCTGATTTATATTTTAACAAATTATTAGTATTTTGTTTTCTGTTAGAAGCTTTTTGCTTAGAATTAAGAGTTTTTAAAATAAAATTAATGGTATTTGCAGAGTGGATTCCTGGGTAAGCCAAGATCTGGTTGCAGACTATCTCAAATATATAATTAACTTGACGCTTTAAATAAGCCGAAAGAGCGTGGAGAGCCAACGAATACGCAGACTAAGCAGCTCCAGGGCAAAGATGCACAGCGTCAAGGATTCGGCAAGCAGCAGGCAATTAAGGGCGGCAAAGATGAAACGCATCGACTCCATAAAGTGGGCAGCATCCGTTGTTGTGGTGCAGGCGCCATGTAAGGGACGCATCCGGACGGTTGTCGTGGTGGCCAAGTGGGACAACCTAAACCGAGCACCGATGTGCTGGGTGATGCCGGAGCTGCGCATAAAGAAGAGAACATCGTTGATACGGCCGGCCAAATAGGAGCCCTGTGGAAAGTGGCCACAGTTCATATAGTCCATTATCTTGGTGCCGGCAAGCACGAATCGATTATGCAGCTCTCGCCGCTTATTCAAATAGGAGGATAGAAAGAAGTGGCTACTAATGACGGCCGTGCGACTGTCCGCAGGCAGGGCCAACAGCTGATCGAATATGTCCACCGGCTGGCCGGGCAGGATGCGGGTGCGCGCCTTCAGCGCCGGCAGCAGCTCCGTCATGCGATAGATGGCATGATCCACAATAAAATTGTAATCCAGCTGTATCGCCTGCTCCAGGCTGTGCGGCAGCGGTCGACTTGGCGAGTTGTGCACGAACACGAACACGGAGCTCTCGTAACCAATGCGCAGCAGGAAGAGGAACATCGTCCAGGCAATGTGTACGGGCCCCACCAGCCGCCATCCAAGCAGCCAGCAGAGCAGACGCAGCGTGAGCAGCGCCCCAAGCAAAAGCCAAACGCCGCTGGCGAAGGGGAACAGCATTATCTCGTAGGCACTGTAGGGCGGCGCACGGCGCATCACCAGGACATACTCCAACTGGCCGTAGGGCAGTGTGCTGGCCAAATGCTTGAACCGCGACGGCAAACAGAGGGCGCAGCCCAGCGTGAAATTGCCGCGACGCTGCTGAAGCATGCGATAGGCGCCCGTCATGGTGCCGTTCATGTAGCTGGTGCCGCCGATCAGCTCCGGCGGATCATTGGTCACCAGGGCCGGTCGAAAGTTCAGCTTGTCGGCCAGCACGTTCACTATGTTCGCGTCCAATCCGGTGATCCGTGCCTGATGTGGATGCAGCTCTATGAACGGCTCCAGCTGCCAGACGATGATATGCAGCGGACAGCCGTGCAAATTGTGCAGCTTCTGCGGATACAACTGGCGCAGGCTCGCCCCCTGCAGCGGCTGCGGCAGCGGCTGCGTGGACTCGCAGGGTCGGCCCGAGGCGTACGGCCAGTAGGTGTAGCTGTCGACGCGACCCAGTTCCAGGTGGGCCAGCAGCAGGAGCACATCGACATTGTAACGGCCATGCAGAAAGTAGTCAAAGACCTGGCGCATCTCACGCATCTGCCAGGACGGCTCGGCAGCGACGCCAGCGCCAGCGAGCAGCACCACCAGATACTTGAACTTGTCGATCACATTGCGATGCGCGTTGCGCGAGATGGCCGCGACCAGTTGACTGGCGTCCTGGACAAACAACAGCACCAGATGCAAATGGGTGCTCGCCGGCGGGAGTAGATGTGTGTCGAGGACCATCGGCACCAGCAGATTCCGCTGATTGAGCACGCGCTCCACGAGACGCCGCTGCTCGAGCGGCAGCTGCTCGCGGTACCAGCTGCTAATCGAGATGCTCATGTTGTGCGCGACACAGGTGCGCGCCAGTATCGAGTGCAGCACATCGCCCAAGCTGGCCACGATTTTCGCCTCCTGCGGCTGCAAGCTGCAGTCGCCGAACATCAGCAACGAAAGCAGCAGCAGCAGCAACAGCAGACAATTCGCACCTCTGTGCAGCTCCATTTCGATTCAGGTACTGCAAAGCGATTGCGTCCGCAGCTGTTACAGTGATTGCCTGCATTACAATTGTGGGCGGTGACCCCGGAGAATTCGCAAATCAAAGAATAAAAAAGCATTACATTTAAAGCACATGGCGCCGCGCAGTGCTGTGAAACGTTCAAAAGCGTGCTACTAGTTCAAATCGGCAAATTGAATCAAAATGAATCAAATGAATGAATCCATTTCAACCCCCTTCCAATACACACACACACACACCTTCATAGCTCCCACCATGGGATATTAATTCTTGAATTACTTTTAAGCTAATCGAATGATCACTTTAACATTTTCACTGATTAAAAAAATGTATGTACGGTTATGTAATCAATAAATTCGTGATTCCCAACAAATTTTAAAATTAGAATTAAAAAGTCTCAAGCAAAAATTAATAAGAATAATATATAACATTATTGAAAACTGACTACAGGGTATCTGCTGGTCGGGAGTTAGTCACGTTAACATTGAGCTATTTGTCAAGTTTTCTAGGTTAGGTTTTAGGTTTTAGGGATGTGCCGAATCGTGAGCTTATCCGTGGACTTGGTCACTACGATTTCTTAAACTGGTTCTATAGGTTCAATCAGCATCAGAGGCCCTACAATGCCCTGAAAGAGCGCAAGGGTAAGCCAATGGGGTTTAAGAAAGAACGACGCTTCGACTATTCCGGGCTGCGGCGGAGCAATACATTGCTGGCCTCGGCGAGTTCCCATAGGCCACTGGAGGCGAGGCAACGTGGAAAAAGCGCGTAAGCAGCCAGCCTCAATTGTGGCACCGAAATTATCTAAAGATGCGCCCGATGGACCAATTGCCGAACCTCCGCCAGTGCCACCTCGTTTGGCACATTCCTATATGCCCGACCACCACAGACATATTACTATATGCCCCCGTTGGAATCTGGCGCCCTGCCATTTCCCTATAACTATGCACCATTTCCATTTATGACCCCAGGACCCAGGCTACCTGGTCGAATCAAAACCTCAACCATTAGATAGGGATCTTTTGTTGCCCTTTGATGAACCAGCTGGGTTATATGATCCAGCTGAGCGAGGTGAACCAGCTAAATCAGCTGAACTAGATAAACCAACTGAGTCCCTGAGCCAGCTAAGCCATCAGAATCAGCTAAGAAATCTGATTCAGCTTAGCCGATTGAACAAGGTCAACCATCTGAACCTACTAAATCATCTGAACCAGCTAAACCAGTCAGAACAGTTAAACTAGCTAAACTATCTGAATCAGCTACATCTGAACCAATTAAACTATTTCAACAACTTAAACCAGCAAAAATAGCTAAGGAACCAGATTCGGACTCGGAAGATGACGCAGATGATCGTATTTGGGAGATCCGTAGAACGATTGCATTGTTGAAGGACAAAGTGAGGACCGTCGATGCAAACAACGAGCTAATGAACCCTTAATTCAAAATAAATACTATACACGAAATGTATCACAGTAACAATGTACCGTACTATACCCTACTTTACAGTTGGTTACTTTTAAATTATACGTTAGATTGCATCATGTTGTAGGGAACAGTGCCACCAACACATGTTATTTGATTTGCGATTGGATTAAAGCGACTTTCCGTCTGTCCGCCTATCCTGTTCATTCAATTTTTGCGCCATCTGGGGGTATGTCAGTAAGCGATAATCTACATAAATTTTTATATGGTATGGTATATTGGTCGTCATTTAACCTAAAGATTAATTTTGTACTTAAAAAAACACATTAAAATTTAACTCAAATTTGAAAACAAAATTTTTGAATTTTGAATTGCAAATTTTTATTGATTTTGTACTAAAAAAAAAAAATACAGAATTAAAATTTAATTCAATTTTGAAAAAAAAATTTTGAATTTTGAAATGCAAATTTTTTTTATCGATTATGGTCAGCATAATTAGTATAAAAACAACATTAAAAGTATTTCTGAGAGGGTGAAATTTTGGCCTGTAAAGTTCTCAGATCCAAAAATTCTCAGATTTCAAACTCGCATAACTTTTTTTAAACAGAAACAATTATTATGGTATGTCATCTTTTAAAAAATATATAAATATTTTAAACCTCTTAAGCCTCGAATATTTTCAGATTTTACAAAAATCCATATTTTTTCAAAATAACAAAAATTAAGACTGTTTTCAGCATAGTTAAATTCATAATTGATGATGACAGACCAAATGCTTGATTGTATCGATTGGTGATCGATTTTTTTCAAAGCATTTATTTCGATAGAAACCAACGCTGTAGGCGAACGGAGCGCAGGGAGAGCAGCTCCAGGCCAAATACGAGCGTGCTGAGCCCCAATCCGAAGAGGACCAGCAGAAAGACGACATTGAGCTCCTGCAGGCCAAACAGCCGGATGTTGTACGCCTGCGCCGCTGCTCGCGAATAGCTCTCGTCTAGCTCCCAGCGCGCCCAAATCGCCAGCAGGCCCACGGATCGCATCCACATGATCTCGTCGTTGAACTCATCGATCAGGAACGAGTGCTTGCGCAAATACATGGTTAGCTGCATGTTGATCACGTCCTGCGTGATGAGCTCAAAGTGATGGGGCTCCTGCTGTTTGGCCTGGGCTTCGTGGGCGCTCAAGCGATTGTACATCCGGAATATTTCCGGCACAGTGGCGGCCACCTGACGTCTGTCGCATGGCTGCGCCGCCAGCTGTTGCAGCGGCTGCAACAGGGCGCTGGCTCCGTCGATAATGCGAAAGTGCATATGCTGCACGGTGGGTATCTCGGTGAGGACATCGTGGATGGCGGACGACAGCACCACCGTGTGGTTGTGGGCCACCAGCTCGTCAATGGACTGCGGCAGCCGGTTCAGCTGATGGGTGCGTATCAGATGGTAGAGCATGCCCTGGTACACGGTGCGTATGAGCAATGTGTAGAGCATTAGCATGACGCAGTAGACCCGCTTGGCAACGAATCGCGGCGTCTGCACCATTGGCATGCCCACAAAGATCAGCTCCAGATTGAGCCAGTTCGAGCCCGGCTCCCTCAGCAGCAGACGGTCCATGAGCAGCTGCATCAGGATCGAGACGGCGAGCACAATGCCAACGGCCAGCCAAATGGACATCGGATACGGATAAAGCAGAATGTCCAACGAGCTGAGCTCATAGCTGAGATCCAGCACGCCAAACCGGATGCTCGTCTGGTGATAATTGTGCGTCGATGTGGCCAACAGGCTGTACGGCACCGTCTGGCGAATGCCGCCCACGCACAGATCCGCCTCGCCGCGCTGCAGCTGCAAGGACACAAGAAATTGACTAAAGATGAATGTATGTATGCATATAGTTGAGTCACTGACCATCTGCAGCATTCTGTGCCTCAAGCTGCCAGAACCGTCCGGCGGCCGCAGCACCTGGATGCTCACGTTCAGTCGCTGGATGAACGTCTGCAGGAGGCGTCCCTCGAGGCCGCCAGCAATGCGCGCCTCGGCGCCAGTGCCCCGCAGCTAGAGGAACGGCGGCATATGCCACAGGGCGGCACGCAGCGGGCAGCCAAAGAAGTTGTCCAGCTTCCGGGGGAAGAGCGGGTCGTGAATCATGTGGCTGCCGTTGTAGCGATTGATCAGCTGGGGCGTCGTGTCCGCGCAGCCAGCCGGCCCGAATGGCACATAGGTGTACAGCAGGATGTCGCCGTTGGCCCGCTGCACCTGGACGTTGCAGTTGATGAGCTGGTGGTGCCAGCAGTGGGCAAAGATGCGACGCATCTCGCCCAGCAGCTGACGATCGCGCGCCTGCAGAAAGATGTAATAGTGCTCGTTGTAGTTGTAGTCCCGTGAGTACGCCTCCACCTCGACCTCGGCAAACGCCGCATACGAATCGGTGAAGATGAGATTGTAGTGCCGGCGGCCGGGGATTAGGCGACGCCGGACGCCCTGCTCCACGTTCACGATCTGGAGCGGAGCAATGCCCCAGCTGCGAAAGAGTATGCTCATCATCTCGTTGTAGAAGTTGCACGTGTGCCTGTTCCGGCAGCAGAGGGTCAGCACCAGCGACGGCGTCACGCTCAAAATGTGACTGTGGACCACGTGCAGCAGCGCCCGTGCCACATACTCATTGATGTGATTCATTTGCTCCCCGGACAAATCCTGATACGACTGCAACAACCGCGATATGTTCATTCTCTGCCCGCAATCAACTGCCAAATGTCCCCGAGTCCGTTGGCCACCAGCTTTGGTTAAGCAAACACGCTGCACCTTGTTGTTTATCCTTCAATTTAATTGCCAACTGTAAGTGGAACGTGATTAATGATGCCATGCAAAAGTTACTTACTGCACTGTGGGCTCACACTTTGCTTTCCTTGAAACTTACGCAACTTACTCCCACATTAGAAACTCCCATAACTCTGTTCTGATGTCAGTTTGGTCATGATTTATCCTCTAGATTAAATCTACATTCAAAATATGTGCATCTTCAAAAATAAAATTTTTTTGAATTTTTTGGTAAAAAACTATGTACCTCCCCCCCCTCAGTCTCTCTCGTTCTCTCTCTCTCTCTCTCGCTCTCTCTCTCGCTCTCTTTGAACTGAGAGAAAACATTTTGACATGTAAAGCTCGTGGATCCATAACCCCATAACTTTGTCAAAACTGAACCGATTTTCAAGTTTGATGTCATAATTTGTCCTCTAGATAAGATCTACATTCAAAATATATGCATTTGCAAAAAAAAATTTTTTTTTGAATTACTCAAAAAAACCTTACTCATTTTCAAAATTGTTCTTTTGAAGTATGAGAATTGGACTGTTTAATGGAAATTTGTTAGAGCTGTTAAAATGTATTCAGTTGTTTCAGTTGTAAGTATATATACAATAATATAATATCAATTCTTGAAACATATATAAAATAACAAAGAGCTTGTACTGAAGATTGCATTAGATATGAATATATCTCAATAGATTAAATTCAGTCAAAGGATTAAAAGAATATTATTATAGTATGATTTCGACAATATATCCGCTTTCAAAGTCAATTGAAGCTGTTTCATAGAGCAATAGAGTAGTTCGTTCGAAACGTGCACTGTGCTTCAAACGTATTGATTTCTATGGATACTTCACATACATCCATTGTTTATCTAGTGAACTTTTATTCAGCCCTAATCAATTGTTGGCCCCAACTGATGAACTGTTCGTCGATAGAAGAGGAGTTCGGCGCAGAAAATCAATACAGCCAGAAAATACAGGGCGCCCATTAACGTGTAGATGCCGTTTAGTTGGCGCAACTGTTCGTTTTGGCGCTCCTCCTGCTGCTGCTCTTGCACCTGCTGATGGCTGTGTTGCTGCGCTTTTCTGTGGCTGTACTCGGTGAAGGCGACACGACGCCAAAAGTCGATTAGGCCGCTGGCATCAAGGCGGCGCAGAAGATCGTCGAACTGCTCTTTCAAATAGGAATGCTTCGGCATATAAATGACCACCTGCTGCAGGTTGACGTACTGTGTTAGTATGTGGTAGCTGCTCCGGCGATTCGTGGCACTCAAATACAGATTGGCCGAGTCAATGCCGGTGATGGCAAAGTAGCGGCTACTGCTGCCCTGATGCAGTGCATCTAGCACGGTCTCGTCGAACGGCGAGGCGATGCTCACGAAGCTTTCATAGTTGCGCGCCACCTGGGGCATCTCGCGCAGCGTGCTCAGCAAGTTGGACGTGCACAGGCCATGAAAGTTGCTGTCCAGCAGCTCCTCAAACGAAGTGGGCAGCGTTCCGAACAGCTGCAGTCGAATGAAATGGAACAGCAGCGACTGGTAGACCACCCGCAACGGAATACTGCCGTAGAGCCAATGGGCGTAGATGACGCGCTGCAGCCAGGAGCGTGGCAGACGGACCAGCGTAACGCCCAGCAGCAGCTCTAGCACCTGGAGTCCAAGGTCCCGCCAGCGCCACAGATAAATGGCCCAGTGCAGGGTGAGGGCCAACAACAGCGTGCGCCACACGCACCACTTAAAGGGGAAATAGAGCAGGGTCAGGCGGCCAAAGCGAAAATGCTGGATGTCCACCGTGGCCACCAGGGGCGCATAATAATGGGCGACCGGTGACGTTAGGATACGATTCCGACCGGCTGTCTTCCGAAAATTGCCGATGCTCAGATTCGCCCGCTGCTTCATCAGCTACATCAACCGAGAAAACAGTTGCTCGCATTAGTCAAGGCACCGAGGCACATTGGTTACTCACCAGCTCCAGAGGTTCCATCGGGCGGCCATTGCCCCAGTTCTTCTGATAGCTGGCTATCGTCTCGAGCGTCACGTTAAGCAGCTCCAGGCTAAAGTTTAGGTGATGCCCCAGTTGCTCAATCAGTTTGATCTCAAAGCCGGCGGCGCGCATCTTTGATGCCTGCTCATCCCAGTTGAGTTCGACAAAGGGCGGCGAGTGCCACACGACCACCGAGAGCGGGCATTGGTGTAGCTGGCGCAGCTTTCTTGGAAACATGGGCGTACTGACCATACGCTGGCCATCAAAACGATTCACCAGATGGGGCACTGCGGCCCGGCAGCGCTGCGCCGTATACGGATAGTAGGTATAGACGAGCACCTCCACCCGCGCCGTCTGCACCATCACATTGCAGTGCAGCCAGTAGTTGTGCAAACAGTAGTCCAGTATCAAGGGCAGCTCACGTTTAACGATCGAGTCCCGCGTCTGCAGAAAGATGAAGTAGTACTCGTGATCGTCATAGCCCGCATTGTTCTCGGCAATATTCGTAGAGCTGTGCAGAAGAGCGCAATTAGCAGGAATTCGAACTCAGCTAAAATTGCTCACCGCAAGCCCTCAAAGGAGTCGACCAGCAAGAGATTGCAGTACTTCCGGCCGGGCACATGGGCTGAACGATTTGTGTGCAACATCTGCACGGAAACATCGCTCCATGTGCTGACCAGATCGCCCAGCACATACTCGAACCATCGACCAACTTCCCAGCTGCTGCAGGCAATGGTTATCACCAGCGTGGCGCTCAGCTGGGCAAACACGTCCCGGATAACATGCCGCAGCGCATGCACCACATACTTATTCGCCTCCTCCGGCTGTATGCCAATGTATTTGCTCTCCAAATAGGTTGCATAGATCCCGCTGACGTTCATCCCGTTCAACTGGCGCCAGTTCAACTGCCCGGCGATGGCGACGCCGGGCCTAAATGAAGCCTGTGCGTTATCTGCTTGAGAGGATCTCCAGGTAAATATGCTTGTTATGCTAATTAAACACAAACATTACCGTTACGAGCTCAGGTTTGTTCTTGGTATCAAACATGTTAGGTGGCACATAATATTTGACAATATCTTTGTTCTGTTCTGTTCCACGTCAATCAAATTAATTAGCACACATGCCTATTATTGTTTTCTTTCTGTCGTTTTGCTTTTATTGGGACATTTAAACAAACATCTTTAATTGTGCGCTTTAGTTAACGGTGCTGCCTGCTGGCATTGAAATTCAAAAGCGTCTGGCAAGTGTTGTAAAGTGCCTGCATTTGGGGTGGCCACAAATTTTGTAACAGTTGTTCATAGGCTTAATAGCTTACAAGTTGCGTAATTTAAAATTCAATTACAATATTAGATTGATTTCGAATTTAAATTTTATTATTCAACAATTTATGACTTACATTTTTATAAATGAAATCTGTTTTTATTGGCGCATTTAAAAATGGCGCTTGCATGCAACGTTGCCATGCGAACTTAACGCAAATATGTCAGCAATGTGGCAACGTTCAAGTGAACGCCAACGTTGCCAGACAAACACAATCGCAGCGCTCAGCTCCACAGCCAGAAAGAAAACAACAGCAGTGAACATTTGTACATTTTATTTATCTTATCGCAGCGTCTTCAACGCTTCTGACCACATCCAGTACAAGAATCCGTGCACAGTCGACACGCGCGCCCCTTAGGACTTGTGACTGCACACGTAGCTGTCGAACACAGCAACAGCAACAGCAACAACAACAACAAAAACAAAAACTCCCCTCAACAATGTTGAAAATCGCTGCCGAGGGCATTGCGCCACGCCTGGCGGCTTGTTGTCTTATCAACAGCAGCGCCCAAAGCAGCTGCCACCGTGTGGCACCACAGGCAGCCAAAGCCACACAAAAGTACCTCTCACAATCCCAGATGCACTACAAGAAGCTGGTCATCAAGGATCACTACGATTTCGATCAAAAGGTGAGCAGACCCACAAAAAAACAAAAACAAAAACATTTGCCTGTATTTAGACAACATACGCACACACACACACACACACACACACACGAGTGCAAGTGGCGGAGCATTATGCAATGCGCTTGGCATGCGGCTATCCGACTGGTTGTTGGCTATTTGGCGTACGTGAGCGGTTCCGGCCGTAACCTATGACGCATATTGGCTATTTGTGTAGATACCCTGTAAACAAATGACGCTGCATAAAAACGCGGTATACACACTTTGGCAAGCAATGGAACCGCAAATTAAGCTACCAGCTCGGATATATGTTTATATATTTGCTATAGCTTTGCCCAAGGAAACTTAACAGTTATTATCAAAATTTAATATCCTATTGTATGCCAAACGACAGCATAAAATATCAGAAATGAGTACAGGGCAACTACAAGTCGACTACAGCGCTATCAGCAGTTGTTTGTGCGTACGCGCGTGTATGCAAATAAACCAGAATCGTTTAGGCTCCCTAGTCAAAGAACATATGCATATACATAAATGTTTATGTTAGTGGATAATCATCGATGCGGGGATATATCGAAATAGAGAGAGAGATAAGGAAAGTAAGAGAAATATTTAGTAAAAGATAGAGGAAGAATATAAGAGAGAAAACGCGAATAAATGAAAGAGCGATAAAAAAATTATAAAATAGTGCAAAGTAAGCAAAGGAGAGAGAAAAAAGGAAATCAACACTTTAATGCTGTAAGCATTACTTGAAATCATGAGAATCGCATAGAGGGGCTTACATTTGCCTTGCCAGATAACTTTACGCCGCAAGACTATAGACAATGAAAAGTTTTTCTTAAGTATGCAAAACTGACATGGAATATATAATATTATGTATGTATATGTATATAAATTATAAAGCCGATATATGAACTATCGAATAGTAGTATGGAAAAAAATCATTTTTTTGATTTGTGTTTCGACTTTTATAAACGCCACAAACTCTTATTCACTAAATTTTTATAACATATTTTAAACCTTTTACCCACAGGTCATCAACAGCGACAATCCGGTGATTGTGAACTTTCATGCGGAGTGGTGCGATCCGTGCAAAATACTTACGCCTAAAATGCTTGAGCTGTTGGAGAATTCGAATGAGATCGATTTGGCCATCATCGATGTGGAGGCCAATCTGGATCTGGTCGAAACATTCGAGGTGAAGGCCGTGCCCGCCGTTTTGGCCTTTCGCAATGGCGTCGTCGTGGACAAGTTCATCGGCCTGGTGGATGCCAACAGCATAGAGACGCTCATCGATAAACTGAAGCGCAAACAGCAGCAGAATCAATAGCTTCAGCTACAACACTAACTGCAACAGCAGCAGCAGCTAATTGAAATAGATATTATTGTAATTGCGGCCTTATGAATTTAATTGGTGCACGGCACGACGGGGTACGGCAGGGCGGGTGCTCAACGTTATACGAGTACGCACACATCATAGTAATTATGTTTATGATAATGATTATAAGAATGATTGATTGATTCTACATATATATGCAAATTAGCCATTAAGCAATGCTCAATAAAAAAAGAAAAACATTCTGGCCGTGGTGGCTGATTATATTGACATCTCCATGTGGTCAATCAGCCAAGCAGCACAGTTTGTTAGCCAACACAAGAACTTTTTACTTATTTACCAACTTAGATAATTGAACGCTATCACAAAAACTCAATCAAGTCTTGTTATAAGCCACTTTAATGCATTTATTACAATGATGACCCATTCGGTCTCGAATCGTAGTATTAGGTTATCAGAGATATTTCAATGCAATAAACCCAACCATATAAAATACGTTACGTTACGTCGCGAACTTTTAGTGCTGCTTCGAGAATCATCCGCTTTAATTCTAAAAATAACAACAAAACGATTTAAGATTTGCTGGTAACTCGATGTATATTTGAATAGATCATATATTTAGTTTCACTTTGTGTCTTGTTACAGTTAGAATTACCAAAAATAATGTTTGCTGCATCTGCGTATTTCAGCTATGCATTATACCTTATTGAAAAACAAACAAAAAAATTAAAGGTTTTAACAAGTATTTTGTGCCAAGCGGCATAAGCCAAAGGCCTCTAAATTGGGGAAAAATTGGGTAAAATATTGCAACTTCATTTTCATCATATCAACTACAATTGTATTTTTTTTTAGTTTATCATTTTCCTTTTTTTTTGTTTGTTTTTAGCAATTAATACAATTTACAATACAATAGTTATAATAATAAAAAAAATGATCAAGGATTGAAAACATAAAGGACATTTCAAAAGGACTAAGCGCCAAGCGTAGCAACACAATTTAAAAATAAAAACTAATGGATTATAAACGCATTACGAAAAAACAAAATTCTCTAGCTAACGTTTTTTTTTATAATTTTCTTGGATTTCTCCGTCTAATTTTTTTCGTTTTGTGTTTTTTTTACTCAACAACATCCGAGGGGGAATATATTAAATAGTAATAATAATAATAATAATATCATGGAATGACGCCCCAATGGACGCACCTTTGGCTGCCATTTGGACGTCATGCCATGGGCGTATTCAAAATTAAAGTTGTGTGTGTGTGTGTGTGTGTGTCTGTGTTTGGTAGGCGTGGCCTTAGCGCGCCAGCTGTATGATGAGTGCTGCGCACATCTCAAAGAACTCCATGGTATGGTGTCCGGTCGGCTGTATTGGCATTGTGCCGCTGACGCTCAACGGCGGCGGCGTCAGGCTCTCCATGATGACATCATCGCCCTGCTCCACCTCGTCGTTGGTCAGCGATTTAAAGTCGAGCAGATAGCTCTTCGGATCCACCTGATAGAGCTGCAGCGACATTTTCGAAAATTTGCCCGTCTTTACGTTCTGACGACGAACGCGCACATGATACGGATTGATGATCTTCCATTCGTAGTTGAGCGCCTTCATGGCGCGATACACCTCCAGCATGATGTCGTTCGGCTTGCTCTGCGATCGGATGCCCAAATGCCATTTGGCACGCTTGATGGGCGTGCCGCCGCGCGCTGTCTTCTCCGGAAAGGCGGCACCGCCCGTATTCTGCACGGACATGGCCAGCTGGCGTTCGCGCATTGGCGCTATGCGCTCCGGATGCGGTCGTATGGTGGGCGCAGTGCTGTTCGCTCCGCCGCTGGGCGTGGCCGTGCCGGAGCTGGCAGCTGTGCCGCCGCCGTGTCCGTGGCCGCCGCCGACGCCCACAATGACTGTGGGCACCGGGTCCGTGCCGCTCGATCTGTGCTCGTGCGGCGAATGGGCCATCGGCGGCGGCGGAGAGCCGGCCACAAAGAAGTTGTTGATCTCGCTGATCTGTGTGGCGGCGTCGTCGGCGAAGCGCTTGTTATCGATGATCAAGTGATAGGCGATCGCCAGCTGATCGTGCGGATCGCCGCTGAGCAGCGAATTGTGCACCTCGGACTCCTTGACGCCGAACTTGGTGCAGACCTCGGCCACGGCGTACGTGTCGATGACATTCGAGTCCTGTTCGATGGACGAGGGGAACAGATAGGCGGGCAGATCCTTCTGGAACCACTCGTGCTTCTTGATCTCCTCGATGGTGGCACGCTTCAGCGGATCCACTTGGAGCATCTGGCACACCAAATTGACCACCTGCTTGTTCAGATACTCCGGTATCGGAAAAATGCCGGACTTGATCTTGCGGAACAGCGTTGGCACATGCTCATCATCGAACGGCAGCGTGCCGCAGAGCAGCGCATACAGGATGACGCCGCATGACCAGATGTCCACCTCGGGACCGGCGTACAGCTTGCCGGAGATCACCTCGGGCGCCGCATAGTTGGGTGAGCCGCAGGACGTGCGCAAGAACTCGCCATCCAGCATCATGTTGGAGAGGCCAAAGTCGGCGATCTTCACGTGCATATTGTGATCGAGCAGCAGATTCTCCGGCTTCAGATCGCGATGCACGATCATATGGCGATGGCAGTAGTCCACGCCCGAGATGATCTGCTGGAAGAACCGACGCGCCTGATGCTCCTGCAGCTTGCCGTGCTTCACAATATAATCGAACAGTTCTCCGCCGCTCACGTACTCCATGATCATAAATATGTCCGACGGTGTCGAGATGACCTATAAAAGATGGAAGACAAATTATTGTTGGATGGCGTTTTTGATAGAAGGAGTCTTATACGAAATATAAAAGAGTCTTGTATGAAATTAAAATTAAATTAAATACAAAATGTGTCCAAGCGAGTGTAACCGACTGCTTAATACTCATTTAACAATGAATCAACAACTTGTAAACCTTATTACTTTTATTATTACTTTTGACTGGGCTTAAAACAAGTATAAGTTTAAAGTATTGCAGGATATCTATTATGTTTTTAAAGCCTCTAGTTTCAATGTCGAGGAAACCCGCTCTGTTTATACGGACAGACACACGATGGGCAAAAGTGACATCAATATCAATAATAAATACTATTATAGAGTCAAGCTGTAATAAATCTGGCATGCGATTTCTTGTATAAATACGTAAATGATATGAAAAATGCGGGCAAGTGGGTACAGGGTATCACATAGTGATACTTTTAAATATTTTTGCAGCAGTTTAGCAATAAACTATAAACATCTGGATCGATAGACAATATAAAATACACTATTTTTTGTTTAATAATGGTCAATAAAAGAAACTTCAATAAATATCAATATAAATAAATACAAGTCTTTCACATGATCTGAACAGTGATCGAACAAACATATAATTTAGAAGTGATAATTCATAAATTACGCGACTGTTTATAAGTATAATTTAGTTTTTAAAATATAGTATACATTATTAGGCTTTATCAACTACGGGCCTGACAGTTCAGATAATCATATCGTTTATTGGTATATATCAAACTATTCGGTCTTTAGAAATACTATTGGCTATTTCGCATATATGCCAAATCCCATGATATTATAATCTTATCATAATGAAGCAACATTTTATTTAAATATATGTATCTTTGTTGTTCTTATCTCAGTTGCGAAACCCTTTTGCCAATTAAGATAAAAGCTGTTATATCATGGCCATAAGAATTAATGGACTCATTCTCCCAGTCCTGGGAATATTAAGTTTGTTATAAACATTTATGAGTTGCCATTTTTGTTTACATTACATGAATATTGTTTATTGTTTGTGTTTAGACAATTAAGTCGGTTAAATATGCATTTGGCCGAGTTTTTTTTTTTTTTGGGTTTGTTTACATTGCATTGAAAACATAGAATAAAGTGTAAATTGATTTAGCAGATAAAACCGCGATCCTAACTAATTTGAGATCACATTATTCAGAAAATGGAATTCCATTGATAACGTTGTGTACTTGTGAAGCTGTATATTATACCCTGTAGAGCAGATATAGGCTATATGGGTAGAACTATGTCAAAGTTTTAGGATTTCTTTTCAATAATTAAATGAACAGCTACAATAAAGTTTAACTGTGATTTAAGCAAATTTTAAGAAAATTCATTAAGAAAAATATGCAAAGAAAACATCTAAAATTTAACTTGATATAGCAGATAAACAGCTTAAAAGATAAATCTGGAAATTTTGCCATTTTTTTTATAATTTTTATTTTTATTTTTTGCGTACTTAAGCCACCTAAATCTTGCCAGTACAGGGTATTCGCATAGTCGAGCAACGCGCATTGTTCGCATTCGCATTGTTTACTCACATCCCTAAAGGGGGCCAAGCAAACAGAGCACGAAATGTGGCTACGTGAGACGGAGCACACGCCCATCTTGGGAGGCCTGAATGCAGCGGCAGCTGTGGACAGCTGGGTGGGCTCACCTGGTACAGCTTGATGATGTGCGGATGCCGGAAGAGCTTCAGATTTTGTATCTCGCGCTTGATCTTGGAGACAACGTCGAGACTCTTGATCTTCTGCCTGTTGAGTATCTTGACGGCGACCTTGACCCGGGTGATCTGATGCTCGCCGATTTTCACCTTGCCGAAGGTGCCCGTGCCCAGGGTGGCGCCCAGCAGATAGTGCCCGATCTTGACCAGCGGCTGGGCGCCCGCACCGCCCGCTGCGGCCGCCTCAGCGGCAGCGGCCCTCATCTGCGGCATCTTTGGATGCTGTTGCTGTTACCGTTAGTGGCTAACGTTCTCGTTGTGTTGTTCTCAGTAATGTTGTTTTTGTTGCTGCTGCTGCTGCTGCACTTGCTTGGTTTCCGGATGCAGTTTATCCGTTTTGTTGGCTGGCGCTTGGCGCCTGCCCGCCCCGCTGCTATCAATCACAATTTGGGGGAGGGGGAAGGTCGATTATCATTTATTGCGTATTCCGTTTTGAGGCATAGGCAAGATACAAAACAACAAAAAAACAACAAAAAAAATGTGCCCAATGTCTTGTCTATTCTCTTTGATTGCACGCACTGGCCCTGTACCGTTGGAGCTCTGCTATGTGAATCACGTTTCGGTGTCGTATTTGTAGTCCTGCTATTGTTTTTTCAGCTGATTTATTTTACTTTATTTTTCTTTTTGCGCTAATTGTCATTGGAATGTGCTGGTATTTTTCACATGGTATTTTCCAATGACACGCCAGTGTGGCCACACTCAATAAAAAAATACCGTTGCTGGCACTGGCATGTTAATAACATGCCCGCTCCATTTATTAACAGTCCATTAACAGTGCTTAGTTGGCGCGCTATTTCAATGAATTCAAAGTAAGAAACAAGAAACACAAGTTTTCTAATAAAGTCTGTGAAAAAATCACATTACTAAAAGAAGAAAGTTGATTTATTAACGACAATTTTCTTGGTGGTTTGAAACACATTTATTACACATACTTGCAGTAGTTTAGGTTTGACACTTGAAAAGTACTATAAACGTCCATTTGTGTACGACATTTATAATGCAATTCATTTATCTCTTTGCTTTCTTTTGTTAAGTATTGTAGACATTATTGACAATCAATGTTTCTTGTAAATAAACAGTTACTCTTCGTGTGTATTGTATACATTGATAGATAAAGATATTCATATATATGGATGTGTATGTTCGCTTTTTAATTGCGGTAATTAAAATAACCTGTAGAAACTTAATCTTCATTTATGCAGCTGCTGCTAACCGTTAATATACAATTAAACTATTCGAAAGAAGTTCCCTCAATTATTATCAATTACATTTAACATACAAATTACTTAGAGTACACGCAAAATACTTATATCTTAGTTTTAAGCCCCATTTGTCTGACTGTACCTGGCTCTTGTCGTCAAATATAGCTCTGTTCCTTTCTAACTTTCTTGCTTGCTATCTCGCTCGATTGCATGTGTGCTAAAAAACATTGCCTGATATTATCATCAAGCTCTTTTTATCTGTGCGGACGCCATTTTGTTTTAATCTTACTACTGCTTTCTCGCTTTCTTTCTTTTACACACATACAAAAAAATTATTTTTTTTATATACAATTGTTAATAGTATTTACTAAATTTTAGTGGTTTCGCAGTGTTTTTTTTTGTGGTTTTGTTTTATACGCTTTTGTTTATTATTATTATTATTTTTAGTACATGTATCATTATTTTTTATTCATTTTATATAAATTTAGTTTTTTGTTTTTCTTGCAAAAAAATGTCTTAACTATTATAATGCTATAAGACTAGTTTTTAAAAATAATTCAAAAAAAGTCAGTTGTTTGTATCAAATATTTTTGCTGTATATGGGGCTTAGCATTATGCTTTACTCTCGTTTACTTGATTTTATGTTTAAATTTATAAGTAATTTAATATTTTATTTAGTTTTATTACTTACTGTAGTTATATATTTTGTTTTCTTTGTTTGCTGTTGTCTCACATTACAAATTCGTTTATTCATAATCAGCATTTATTTACTCTTTGTATACAATTTGTGTACATCATTCGTACATCAATACATCATTACATAATATTCAATTTATGTGCATAGCAAGCGCATGCACTCGCGCTATTGTTCATTTAGTTAATTTTTTTTTGTCAATATATATTCCGATTTTTAATATAATATATATATAGGTTTTTTTGTGTAGCCTATATTATATTCTTTTTTATACAAATTCATAGCAAATGGAGTGTTTTTTTTCTGAATTAACAATTTACAGCCTTTGCACATGCGCTAAGGATACAAAATTCGTTTTCTTTATAAGCCAAATTTAACAAAATCAATAATCATTACCGCTAATCAATATCGGGTCAGTGTAAATAGATGTGTGTATATGTTTGTATGTTTAGTGTGTATGTACTTTGGAAGATATTTATACATATTTGATAGCTTTTATATTTACTTATTTTGCTTTGCTTTGCATTTTCTCTTGCATTACGCTGTTGAGCTTTTCTATGCAAAAGAAACCATTCATGCACAAGTAATTTATTATTATTCTCATTCTTTTGCTGGCAATTGCTTTCGAGTTCAGTTTCTTATTGCTGATGAATTGTTTCTTTCTTCTTTTTGTTTGTTGTAATTTTAGTGCCGTAACCCAAAACGTATTTTTAATTTTGCCTTTTAGCCACATGTTCTAAACGTTTTCTGTTTTGTTTTGTTTCGTAAATGTTTTTATGTTTTCTTTTTCTTGGCATTTAAATATATTTTTTGGGTTGGCTGCCTGTGCTTGTATATAAATATGTATCTACATAATACATCTATATATAAATAATATATACATATATGTATATATACACACATATATATATATATTTATTGGGGTTTCAATTTACATTCAGCACATAGATTCATTTGGATAAACAACAACAACAATATAATAATTTAATATAAAATTTGTAATTTAAAGTTCACGTTTTTGTCGCTTTCATTTAGCTTCATTCTTTGAGCATTTTTAGTAGCTGCCACCGCCTCCGCGTCTGTTGTTGTTGTTATTGTATGGCTGCGCCTGCGCGTCCGCCTGGGCCATGGCCAAGGCTCTGGCCTGGGCTTGCGCCTGCGCATGTGCAACAGCTGCAGCTGCCTCGAGGCTGCCGCCGCGCTTGTAGGCCACACAGACCACGCCCAGCGCACACATTTGGCCCGTATTGCGATCGTAATAGTTAACGCTATTCACATAGTTGGCATTCGCATAATGATAGTAGACGCACCCGCTGCCATTTACCGACACAGTTGTTGTTGTCGTTGTTGTTGCCGTTGCCACTGTTGCAAACGGCATCGCATAGGGCAGTGCATAGTGGGCGGGCGTTAGGGCGTATGCGGCGGGCGTGTAATAGCCATTGATGTCGTACGCATAAATTGGCTGCATAGCGGACAGTTGCAACGATTGCAGCGGCTGCTGTTGCTGCATCTGCTGTGGTGTTTCTAGCTGCAGTTGCAGTTGTTGCTGCTGCTGCTCCGATAGCTGTTGCAATTGATGCAGTTGCTCTTGTGGTTGTTGTGGCAGCTGCCATTGCGTTTGCTCCACCACTTGTTGCTGCGGTTCTTGTTGCAAATGCAACTGCTGCAGCTTTTGTTGCGTTTCTTGCAGTTGCTGTTGTTGCAGCAGTTGTTCTTGCGATTGTTGCTGCAGCTGTAGCTGCAGCTGTTGCAGTTGCTGTTGCTGTTGCATTTGTTGCGGTTCTTGTTGCAATATTATTGTATTTACAGACGCGTTGGCGGTGGCAACTCTGTTTGCTCTCATTGTATTTATTGTTGTTGTTGTTGCGGGTATCGTTGCTGCAGTGCTTATTGTAGCTGCAGCAGCTGAGCTTGTTGTTGCTGCTGTTGTTGATGTTGTTCTTGTATTGCTTGCTGCTGCTGTTTCAGTTGCAGTTGCAGTTGCTGTTGTAGCATAGCTGTTGTTGCTGTGTATCGTTGATGCTAAAGTTGCTGTTGTTGTTGTTCTTGTTGTATTAATGACTGTAGTTGTTGTTGCTGCTGCTGTTGTTGTTGTGGTTGAATTACTGTATTTGTTGTTGTTACTGTTGTTGATGCTGCCGTTGCCGTTGCTGTTGTGATGGTGGTGGTGTTGTTGTTGTTGTTGTTGGCCATTGCCGCCGCCGCCGTTGTTGCTGCTGCGGCTGCCGACGTGGACGCTGCTGCAGCTGCATTGCTTTTGACGCCGCACAGCTGTTGCTGGCGCTGCAGTAGTCGTCTTTGTGGCTGCTGCAGTTGCTGCTGCTGCCGCTGCATTTGTTGCAGTTGCAGCTGCAGCTGCAGCTGCAGTTGCAGATGTGCTTGTGCTCGTGGTCGGGGCATTGGCATTATTCTGATTGGCAATGGCAGCATGAACACTTCACCTGTGAGATGCAGCTAATATTGTGTAAAGAAATTAATTTTGTTTTAAATAAATTTCTGTGCATGGTTATATGGATGCGGTTTTTGAGATCGTGTTGTTCTATTTGATCTACCTCTGTGTGCCATATTGTGGTGATAGCCGCCGCCGCCTCCGCCACCGCCGTGCATCGGCTGTGGCAGACCGACGCCGACGCCGACACCGATGCCGCCGCCACCTCCGTGCGGATGGTGATGCAACTGTTGCATGTGGTGCGGCGGTGGTGGCAAACTGTGATGATGATGATGATGTTGCTGTTGGTGTTGCTGCTGCTGTTGCTGTTGGTGCTGCTGCTGCTGATGATGCTGATGGTGCATCTGTTGCTGTTGCTGATGCGGATTGTGGTGCTGATGATGCGGCGGCTGCTGCATGTGCGGATTCATATGATGCGGCGGCTGCTGACCACCCATATGCGGCCCGCCACCGCCCCCAATTTGCGACATAAACTGTGCAGCCTTCGCCTTGCCGTGCTCCTCAGCCAGACGCACCCAAATCGGCTGTGAACCGCCCTCGGGCACCGTGTTGTTCAGTGCCTTGATTGCTTCCTGTGCCTCCTCGCGCTTATTGTAACTGCAGGGTGAGAGGTTCGCCAGAAGGGGGAACGGGCGGGCAAAGGTAAGCGTTAGTTTTATTTTACATTATTTTGAAATGGTAGAAGGAAATATATATGTAAATAGCGGAATATTAGTTCAACAGCAAGTATTAGCAGCAATGTTAAAGCCACGTTAAGCATATCGCAAAAAATGTTAAACTAAGCTCGTTGCTTTCAAAGAAATATCTATATTCTTGTGGATGTGCGTGTTAGATTGTTTAACAAATATGTTTCAACATTTAACAAATATTTTGTTGTTGTCCATCGATGCCAAAATGTAGGCTAGATTTTATTCGTTTCAACTTTTATATGAAGAATATAGAAATCGATTTAATTATTCACTGAATATTTTCACGAGTTTAACAAAGAAGTTAATAATATTGGGATGCAGCTAATAAAGCTTCTACCCCCACCTCCCACTATGACTCCTGTGTTTCGGATGTGTGCATGAAAAGGAGATAGCTGCTGCATTTCTGACCATGCGCATCCTTTTGCATAGAAAAGTCCCGGGGCTCATGAGCCCCTTGTAGACCGGGCTAGTTTTCAAGCATATCACATATCAAATGACAAGAGAGTTGAATGGGATAGGATATAACTAAGCATATACATATTTTATCAGGATAAAACGAACCCTGTAGGTACTACATAAATCAGATCACTGCATATGAGAAGTTTTTATAAGTACTTTTGTTTTAAATAATTACTTCTGATCTTCTATCTATGGAAATGTGTTCTATAAAATATACCAGCCAAGTTGCTAAGCACACAAATATTTCAAATATATGTAATGAATGTTTTTTCTAATTTATTTGTAATTAGTAGAGTAGCTTTTAAACTAACAAACTGCTGTTAAACATAACTCAAAATAGAACAAGAAAATTGTATTTTAAATATTTTTTTGTTTCACTATAAATTAGACAATTGGAATTCAATTGGAAAATTAAGAAAGCTATTTTTACTTGAATATTATTTGACATATTCAATAAGGAAATTGCAAACTATATATATATATTGGGACAAGTTGTGTTTAGGATCTGCTTACCGAACAAAAGCTACGCCCCGCGGACGACCTGTCAACTTGTCGCGCAAGATATTACGTTGAACGATCAGACCGTAGGGCGAAAATATTCGATCCAGCTGATCATCGTTGATGTTGCGGGACAGATTGATCACGTACAGGTTGGTGTCCTTGATCGATTGCCCGCCAGGTCGTGCATATGATACCTGCATAAGGAATAAAGACACGTATGAGTAAGGCTTAATATCAAATACAAATAGATGCAAAGTTTAAATAAAAGGGACTTAGGTGCTGTAATTTTTTTTTTTTTGAATTGAATGCCAAAGAGCCATGGGCGCATTTCAGTGGGTGGTCACGCACCTTCAAGCGCTTATTGCGCACATAGAATCCATTGAGTTTTTGTATCGCCTCCTCGGAGTCCGCCTCCGAATTGTAGTCGACAAAGCCGTAGCCAAAGCTGTATCCGGTCTGTGAAAGAGATGGAGGGAGTGAGATAAATTTTGTAAAAGAGCGAGACAGTGCTACATGCAAAAGTGTGTGTGTATTACAGTGTGTGACAGGGACAGGCACAGACATACAAACTATAATTTGTGGTCGCCATCCCCCCCGCCACACCACACCATGCAACAATGCTCCTTCATTCTGCTCACCTTATAGTCGCGCATTATTTTGCATGTATTGATGGAGCCACAACTGCTGAACAAATTGTACAACTCTCGATCTGTCATGTCCTGTGGTAAATAGTTGATGATCAGATTTGTTGCGCTCGTGCGATCGTCATTGCCTCCAGCAACACCAGCAGCTCCTCCTCCGTGCGCACCCCCGCTGGCGTTGCTCTGATTTTGTTGTTGCTGCTGCTGATGCTGTTGTTTCTGCTGCTGTTGCTGTTGTTGCTGCTGCTGCTGTTGGCTGTTGTTGTCAATGTTGTTGCCGTCATCATTGTCATTGTCACCACTGTCGTCCTCATCGGCGGACTGTCCTGGTGCTGCTTGTTGATGCTGTTGTTGTTGTTTGTGCTGTTTTTTCTGCTGTTTTTTATCAGTTGACCGCTTGTTGCCAATGTCAGCATCTTCGTCCTCATCAGCCTCGTCATCGTCGTCCTCGTCATCATCATTATCGTTGTTGCCGCCATCATCATCGTCGTCGTCCTCATCATCATCATCATCGCTGTCACCCTCCATATCTTCGCCTGCGTCCTGACTATCATCATCCTGTTCTATGGCATCTTCCGATTCCTGAGCCACCGACAAACATCATGAAAAGAAAAGATGCGAAAAATAAATAAGACCAAACATTTGCATGAAAATATTAATGGGTGGGTGGGGGTTTGGAGCCATAAATTGATGCGCAATTTGCGCAGGCACCTACCTTGTCTTCAATGTCCGAGCCTTCGTCGTCCTCCGTTTTAAATGTGGCCCTATGTTTTTTTTCTGGCTTGGGCATGATTTGTTGTTCTCGATCTGCTGCTCTCCCCTAGGTTAATTTTTTGTTTTTCTTCTGCAACTTTTTATTAGATTCCTAGTTGCCTGCAAGTTTAGAAAGCACAAAAATTGTAAGTGAAATCCATCGTGGTAACAAAGAAAAAAACAAAAATAAAAAAAATTTGCAGCTGCAGCAATTTTTATTTGTATAATTTGATTTCGTTCGCAGCTTGCAACTGGTGCGCGTGAACTTTTGGACGTCACTGTGACAGGACCACGTTGAGTGCACGTCTTTTATGTACATATTTGTAGGCTTCGGCTGCTGCTGTCAGCTCGAGCTCGAGCTCGGCATCCGGGACTCGGTTGCCTCGCCGGACCCGGTTAGACACATGCACGACGAGCTGCCTTTGGCCAGGGGCCCAGCCCGGCCATTTACCGAATGCAATAAGGGGCCAAAGGAAAATTGAATTCGTCTGACGCCGTTGGGGCTTGGAAACAACGCCGATTGCACTTTTGCGCATGTATGAGTGTATTTTTTTTGTGCATGTATGTGCATGTATAACACTGTGTGCATGACTGTATGCGTGCGTGTGTGTGCACTTGTGGCGTGTTAAAACATTAAATTAACAAATTTATGACACAACCACAATCGAAGGGGCCGACAAATGTTAAATGCAAAACTATTGCGTGGAAGCGGCAGTAAAAGCCGCCGTCGCCGCCGCCACAGTGGCACCCAACAGCAACAGCAGCAGCAGCAGCCTCCGCGGCAGCAGGGTAGAAAAAAAACTATACCAACACAAAAATTGACCACACACACACATATACACAGCTAGTCTCTGACGGAAAAAAAATATATATCTATACATATATAGCCGAAGCTAGGCCGAAAAATGGATACGCTTTATATTGCGTTTCGAGAAACATATAAAACAATTGATGTCTGTACTTACATGAGTTGTACACTTGCACTAATTAAAAAAAAAAAACTTTTTATTTGCACTTTTTCCCCCGTAAACGCTTTCAAAGCGGCGACTTGACAGCAATGTAGTGGGCATGTAAAAAAATACATCGATATATCGACCTTAGCTACTTTATTCACACACGATATCTAAAACGATATATATCGTTGTAGGTTTTGGCATGCGATATAAAAATCAATATCGATAGTCGCTCAAACTTGACAATTGCATTATTTTAATTATGCTTTCTTGATTGTATTTTTATATACAATACAAAAAAAGTGACATGGAATGAAAGTATATAGTTGCAATGATGCATCTAATACATAGGCGTGGCAAATTTTATAATCATTTTTATAAAAAATACTAAAACATGACATAAGAAATATGCGCCAAAATTCTCATCGATTTTTTAGTATTACATTACTCGATATTTGCCAAAAATAAATACATTTGAAAAATACTACAAAATACCAGATTATAAACAGAAGAAATTCTTATTGTTACCTGATTAACTTAACAGTGCAAATATGTCTTAAAAACTTATTGATGAACATGCTTAAACAAATTTCTCTAATACGCATAAATATGAATGCTTGAAAATATTACATAATTCAACGAAGACAAGCTTTAGCCTTAATGTCCCCTGATATTAATTTTATTGATTTTCTTCATTTGCAGTAGATTGCTACCGATTAAGGAACTCTATATATATGGTGTGGCTATTCAAGTAGGCTGTCAGCCGCAAATTGTTTTTGGCATTGAAATTTCTGTTGGACTACTTAAAAAATTTTTTTTAATTTTTTTTTTTTTTGCGCTTATACAAATAATTGGTATGCCCACGCGCCTATCATTCAAAATCGTCGATTACGATTGTGTAACAAACACAAAAGCTAAAAGTAAAAGTGCTGCCTACGCATGCCAATAGCTCTAATGCCGCGGCTATCGTTATCGAATTTGAAATTCAAACTGAGCGGAATGTTGGCACACGAACATTTCCGGCTGACAACAGACGGCACGGACAGAGTGCATTCGTGTTAGCGATAAAACTCTAGAAATCTTGAATGGCAGAAGAAAGTTATGGCACACACGTCTGCTTGACCGTTACCACGGTCACGGTCGCCCTGACGCCAAAAAAAAACATATCTAAAGTCATTCATTGCGATTATGAATATGCGATAATTTATAGTGTCTAGCTTTCCATAAAACAATTCAATAATATCTACTATATATATAGATGTGCATATATATAGATTGTCTTATTATTTATTTTTGTGGCCCACATTGCAGACGCTTTGTGTCAGCAGTTACAAAGCGTGATTCAATTGGTTTTCGCGCGGCCAACACTTGAGCACACACATCTGCTTACAGGTGACACACTGACACACACACACACACACACACACACACACACATACAGAGAGATCAGCTTACAGCTTACGGCTTGGCCATTGATGATGATAAATCTGTGGCTCGAGTTAGACGAATCTGCACTATAAAAAGTATTGAAGCCGACGCTTGGCTTGCCATTGTTTCACCAGCATTCAGAGCACACGGCACCAGGGAATTTTTGTGTTCAAGATGCGATTAAATACCGTAAGTACTTTCTTGCCCGTAATTGTGGCGTGAGTAATCCAACTGAGCTGTGTTCACACACAGGGCATCTTCATCATCGCTCTGGCTGTGCTGCACACCTGCGCGCCCAGCTTGGCTGTCGTCCATGGCATACAGCCGCCGAGCCAGCATTATGAGCCATCTGGTGGGAGCAGGAGTGGCTATCGGTATAATGGGCCCGCGCACAAGTATTTGCCCGCGGCCAGTGAGCCGGCCACTGAGGCAGTCACCACCACCGGACACTGGGTGCCGAATCCGGTGCAGCCGCCCTCCCAGATGGTTGCCTACGAGCACACGTTCAACAGCAAAGCATTGCCGGAACCGGACTACCAACATGAGCTGCAGCAGCAGCAGCAGCAGCAGCAGCAGCAGGGCTACCTTGGACCTTACAACATGCAGTATTACGAACGGGAACAGCAGCAGCAGTTTCCTGGTGACAGCCGGCAGCAGCCGCAGCGTCTGAATGCATTTCAGTATGCCGCCAGTCATCAAGGTGCTGCTGGTGCTGCAGCAGGTGGTCAGCGTGGTGAAGCTGACGGTCTATTTGCTGGCGCAGAGCATGATCGCCGTGTGGAGCCTGATCGCCGAGGTGCTCAGCTGATTGGACAGGCGCTGCCCGAACGCTATCAGCGCCAGCCCTTCGCCGGCCGCCAAATGGACGAATCCCCCAACTTTGTCCAAATGCAGTCGAATTCGTTTGAGCTGCCGCCCATCTACATCATGCAGATGGAATGGCCACAGCACGACGCGGCGCCAGCGCCAGCTCCAGCTCCAGCTCCCGATTTCCGGCCGCAGCAGTCGTACAAGCGCGAGCCGGAGTACGCGTACCCAGCTCATGGTCAGGGTCACACTTATGGCCAGCACAATCAGCTGATGCAGCAGTCGGAGTACGTGCAGCATGTCCACGCCCACTCGCCCACCACACAGACTGCCTACCTTGCGCCGCCTAGCCGCGAATTTCAGGCACCCTATTACTAGATCACCCCCTAGTACCATAAGTGCATCCCACGACTCCAATCAAGCAAGCATTGAATACACTTCCATTTGGGGCATATCAAATGCAGTTTGTATTAAGCAACCATTTTTCATACTTAGCTAATTCAATTTTTTTTTTTTTATAAAATATACATTCATATATTTTTAATAATTAAAATAAATACTTTATTTAATAAATACAATATTTTTAAAAATCTTTAAATTAAAAGAATTTAATTAAAAAAGTAAATACTAATCAAATTATAAATAATACTCACTGTACAATTAGTGCAACAAAATTTCATTTAGAATTCCCAAACAGTTTAAGCGTGCGACAGCCTAAGGGCATGCTCAGCTGATGAAAGATAAGATGCGCTCGACTGCGTTTTAATGGTTAATAAATGCAAATTAAAAATATTTTACTCTATTTTATAAAAGTAACATTTTAAAAGAATTTAATTATTCAAGTATATACTGATCAAATTATAATTAATATTCACTGTATTATTCACTATACCATTAGTTCAACAAAATTTCATTTAGAATTCCCAAACAGTTTAAGCGCGTGACAGCTTAAGGGCATGCTCAGCTGATAAAAGATAAGATGCGCTCGACTGCGTTTCAATGGTTAAACAAACAAAGAGGGAAACGCACTTGTTTTGGTCAGTTTTTTAGAGCATTATCTCAGGCTTTAGTAGAATAGGTGTGGTGCGTTCGGGCTCACCTCAACCTTGACCCGACAGTTCATAGTGTAAGAGAGCCATAAATAATCGTCGCATCTAATTTGATTATGCCCCTTGTTAAAGTAGCGTCAACAATTTTCTCAGCCCCCTAGGCTTAGATCCGGCTACCCGGCAAAAATAAGTAGAAAAAACCAACACATTTTTAGCCATGTTTCCGCATTGGAGGCAAATTCTGGCCGCGCTAATTGTGTAATTTGAACTTGAGAATTGGTTTGCGTTTCTCGCTGTTTCTTCAGTCTTCCATTTGTTTTCTGGGTGGGTGTCAAATTAAAATCTACTTAAATGTCCAAATTAAAGTTAATTTAATTTGGTTTTTGTTTGTGGTTAATAAGCTGTAAAACGCACGCGTTGAACGCTTCACTTCCGTTATGCAGATTACATTGAATATCGCCTCACATCGGACGGACGGACGTGCTTTGTAATGCGAGGCGACCCGGCGAATGGGGGGCATATCATCAAAAGAGTGAGAGAGAGAGAGAGAGAGAGAGAGATGAAAAGTGAAGGTAAAGTAAATAAAAGCAAAGTGTGAACACCCACCGCAGTTGCGGTGCTGAAGAAATGATAACAACAGTTGCAGCGCACAGTAGCGGATTGGCCGCGTCGAGGGTGATTGGGCGCCACTGTTTGGGGCGTCGAAAATTGTGCCAAAATAGTGTAGAATGTGACACCATAAAGCACGTAATAAAAAATTGATAATTATTTTTTTAATAGAGTTGATCTATTCAAGCTTATTTATGCTTAATACATTTTACTGCCGTACTCGCAGAGTTATATTATGTTAACTGCGTACAGGGTATCTTCAAGCTGAGCTTCAAGCTGTACTGTAGAAATATTTTTTCCTTTAATTTATTACACACCAAAACTTTAAGTTTCTTTTCAAATGCGCCCTCTTGTAGGCGCTCTCAGTTTAACTGCGCTCCTGGCTTTAGCGATTGCTACTGCAGCAACTTTCATTGCTGCTGCCGTTGGCACAGCTGCAACTGCAACTGCAACTGCAACTGAAAATGGCAGCAGGAAGCCCTGAACCAATCAACTTTATGCTTTATGTTTATCCCAATCCAATTTGTGGTTCACTCAGGAGCCTATTTTGAGGACTTGCTTCAGATTTATAAGTAGACCTTATGTAAAAGCCAACAAAAAATTGCCAGCAAGTTGAAAAGTGCACAGCACAAAATATTGTGCGAATTAAAGTACCCATTAAACCAGTTTTGAAAATAAATGCAATTTCATTTTTGCAATTAAAATTTAAACTTAAATTACTTAACATGTAAATAAAATAATATGATAAAAAAAGATGGTAATTTTTAAGTTTTATGGCTTTCTCTCTTCATTTTGGGACGCGGGATCCTCCAGTACATAGATATAAATATTTTTAATTTTTTAGTTGAAATATTCAATTTTAGATTTTTTTATATTGTTTTTATAAATTAGTTTGTTAATAATTTTTATATAAAAGAAAATTGGATAAAGTATTTTTCTTTTGAATTTCCAAATTTGAAAACTGATTTTCACAAGTGCAAAAGGCGTTACGAAGGGCGCACCACCCACCGCCCCACTTTACAGTTACACGGATTGTTGAGCAAAAACATCATCATGATCATTTATAGTAAACATTAGCATTAGTTTAAACATTAATTTTTTGGTTGCAACACGATTTGCGCAAGCGTCGAAAATCGTTTACAGAATTTCAAGCCAAAATCCAAGTAGACCAATAAAGCTCAGTCGGGCCTAATTGAAAAATGGCCAATTACGCAATGAGGAAATGCGATTAACGACCTGGTCCAACTCTCTGCCAATAGCCAAGCCAAGTCGAAGCCCATATCCATATCCACATCCACATCCATATCGGTTACAACGGAACTTCAGGGCTCATATTACGGCCGGTCCAGTCGGTCGCCAGAGGCTATATAAGTTGGCTCGGACCGTGCCTGGGCTCAAACACGCGCTGGTCTTCCACAAAATGCGTGGCCTCATCTTTCTGACTCTGCTCCTGGGCATCGAGGCGCAGCGATCGCCGCCCTTCCACTACCACAGCTGGTTGTATGCCACGCCCTGGCGACCGCTGGTGCCGGTGCCGGTGCCGGTGCCGTCTCCGATCCCGTCGCCATCGCCAGACACACAACAGTTGAGCTTGGGCTATACGGGGCCACAAACCTTTCCGGACGCAGCGGAGCAGACGGCGTCATCGGCTCTGGCCAAAAGGAGTCCCATTTTGTTGGGCATATTGCGGCCGGCGGAACAGTTTACGCTGCCCTTCCGACCCTCGCCCTTTGCCGGCTACAGCAATGATCGCCAACCGGATCAGCAGCAGACACAGACACAGCCAGCTCAGCCGGAGCCATTGTTCTATGCGCCCGGCTATCCGCAAGCGGCAACTGGAAGCGAACCCACAGAGGTGGCCACGGGCAGAGCACAGCTAACGCAGCCTGTCGAGGATCGAGATCAGGATACGGATGAGCCGCAGCCGCAACAGCATCAATATCTCTATATGTCGCCCGTTAATCTGTATTATCTGATTAGAAGCTTGGCACCAGCTCAAGCCCAATAAACAAGTAACCGAATTTGTAGGATTATTAAAAAACAAAATGATCATTTTTAATGGCTTTGTCTTACTTTTACTCAGGGGCGGCACAGCGCCCATTTACCATTTACTTTCCAAATGCCGCAGTTAAGCGGCGGTGAAATTATTTGTTGGCTGTCTGTCTGTCTGTCTGTCTTTCTCGGTGGCTTGGTTCAGCGGGTGACCTTGGCAACGGCGCGTTGCCCATTGCGCAATCCGCAAGCCGCCAGTTGAAGCCAGTTGTCAAAGTCGCTGGCTGCTTAACGGGCCAGGGTAGACGGGACGGGACGGGACGAGGTCGCAATATGAAGATTGACAATGGCACCGCAAGTGGCCTGGCAATTACATCAACTAAAAGCTGCATGCCACACTCCACACAAGCGAAAAGAAGAAGAGGAGCAAAAAAAAAAGCAAGACATCAATTATCGCAATTTTACGAATAGGCGACTTCATGATGCGCTAACTAATCGAAAGGGTAGTTTAACTTTACCTCTAGTTTGTAACCTTGTTTTAAGTTTCTTTGGCAACGTACCTCAGTCTCAGAGTAACCAATTTTAAAGGGTACTGAACACCACTAAAGCCAAACGGCATTTTCTTCTAGAACAGCACCTATCTGCTGCTCTACCTTGTCTAAAACTTAGTGCCGTACCGCATTTAAAGTGATTTCAATTGATTATACTTTTTAATAATACTTATTTATAACTGTGGTTTATTTTAAGCTACTTCATTATATTTTATTTTCAATATCGAACGTGGAGTACCGGGTGCAGTCAGCACCTTGTGCCGTACCAGGCAATAAGGCAACACAGGTGTGAGTAACACCTTTGATTACGCAATATTTAAGTACTCTGTTTTATTTATTTATTTTTTTTTGCCATCAAGCGACACGCAACTTTTACCTTTGGCAGTACCGACATAGTGCAGTACCTTGAAGAGGTCCTGGTTAGTTAAAAAAAAAAATATAGAAAGATGTATCCCGTTAAATCTTTGCACTTTACCAAATTAACTACAATTAACTTTAGTTGGTAACGAGCTCATTTGCTGCAATTACGCGAAAAATATTGCAATCAGCGCATATGCCCCATTCGAAAGAGTCATGAAAATAAATCGAAGACTTTGACGTGTAATGTTCATGAGTTCATTAGGTTGATGGAAACTGCAGCTCATCAATGGATTGGCCAAGCTAGATGGTTTACTCAAAAACAAATATATATGTACATATATAAAATATATGTATTGAAAAGCAATGTTTGACAAACGATTGTGGCAAGTGGATTACGAGGCTAGCGGCGAATTTTATTGCGGCACATTGCGGCGTTCGGCTTAATTAAAGGGAGAGACTTGAGACGACAGTTGACCGGGACCATCTTGGACCGTCCTAACTAAGTTATAGTTAACAAAATTTGTTTTAAATTTGCGACAGCTGACAAAATGACAAACACAAACAATAACAACAATAGCATATAAAAACATCATCATCAGCAACAACAACAACAACAACATCATTTCCATGCCGATGCGGTTCCGTGAATGGATTGTCTTTTGCGGCCCAAACCAAAAACGGTAACTGTTACCACTGCCAGCGCCAAGAATATGAAAGGGGCGCCCAGCGAGATTGTACTGTGTGTGTGTGTGTGTGTGTGTGTGTGTGTGTGTGTGTGTGTGTGTGTGTGTGTGTGGGGTTTTGCCCTGTCATCCATGCACACACATTCATCAAAATGTTACCTGGAATTAATTGCAATTTACGCATAAGCCAAATCGACTTGCCGCAAAGGTCTGGGAAAGCTTGGAAAAAACCAAAAACTGACACGCACCAACCGAGCAGCGGAGGGAGGTGGGGCGCGTCTGTGGGTGGGGTGCGAAGAATTGTGCACTGAGACATGCGATATGGCAAAAGTGTCGCTTGAACTTGAGACGAACGGCGGTGCAACAGTCACAATGCACCGTGGTACAAGGTCTATTAATAAAATGATTGCAAAGTAAAATAAAATAAATAAAAAAATGTATATTAAAATATAATAAAAAAGAAATAAGAAAACATAGTCTACTTGATTGATTGATAACTCAATAAAATAATTTTTTAATATATTCCCTAAGTTTGTTTACACTTAAGAGCAACACCGTTGCATAAAAGTCCGAAAAACAATATTTACATTTTATTCGAGATTTTTTGGAAATCTGACTGCATTCCGAAGTTAACGTTAGTTACAATCTAGAAGAAACGAAGCTTACTTTTAATGAACAAGTAGCACGCATTTTAGCAGAGTTCAACGCCAATTGAAGCAGACTCACTAACAAATTGGAGCACGCACACACAATTGCTGTCAGCCCACTGTGCCAAGGTAACGATCCAGAGTCATGTCTGCAGAGCGTGCTTCCCACAAGCCCAAAGAAGAGTGAGAGTGCGAATGTGAGTGTAAGCGGGAATGTGAGTGCGAGTGCAAGTAAGCAGAGACAACAAAACGAAGTAAAACGAAAAATCGCAATGGTACCGTACATGTATGCAAAATGGCAACAACAAAAACAATAACATCACAATTTAACTGTTAACTGCGTCAAGTTGGCGCTTTTCGCATCGCCGCCGACGCAGCCGCTGCGACGTCAACGTCGACGTCGGCGTTAGCGATGACGAGCGTTTTGTTGCAGAGGCCGCGTATAAAAGGGTTGGCCGGCGCAGAGGTCGTCAACACTCGACGCGCAGCATTTGTGGAATAAACGCGAGCAAAAGAGAGAGAGAGAGCGAGAGAGTGGGAGAGCGAAAGACGTTACAAGGATATTTTTAAATTGATCGATACAATTTGTTAAATATTTAATTGCCTGTGTTTTTTTTAAATTGGTTTTTTTTGTGTTTGTCGTTTTAAAATGCAGTTCGCTGTAAGTGTGTGAATAATAAATGAAACGAATAATTAACTGAAAAATCCTTTAAAAAATTTATGAACTTATCGCAAAATGCAACTCATACACTTTCGATAAATTTATAAATGCATCTGCGATTTGAAATGAATATGTCAGAATCTATTTCAAGTTTGCAGTTATTAATTTACATAAATTAATAATCCTTTCTATCTGTGATTTGAAATTAACATGCCAAAATTAATTTTAATTTTTATGCAGTTCTCGCGCGCGCTTTTGGCCTGCGCGTTCTTGGCCAGCTTTGCCTTGGCAGCCCCGAAACAGGTGCAGCCCCAGCCCCAGCAGCAGCAGCAGCAAGAACAAAAGCAGCTGCAGCCAAGTGCTGGACCGCCAAAGCTGAAACGCGATGCAGGCCTGAGCTTTGGCAGCGGCATCTATCACGGACCCTCGCACAAATACCTGCCGCCGGCGTCCGCGGGCGGCTATGAGAGCACCTATGCCGCGCTGCACGGCAATGGGCTGGCCTCCAGCAGCGGCTTCGACTTTGCCAGCCTTGATACGGACGGCGGCCATCATCAGTACCATCATTATAGCCATCAGCCGCATACGTATCAGTCGCTGTCCTCTCATCACGGTCACGGACGTCCTGTGTACATTAGCTCGGGTGGTGCAGCTCCTGGCGGTGGCTATCATCATCGCGCGCAGGCGCCCAAGGTGGAGACGTACATTGTACAGACGAGCGGCGGACACGGACACGGACATGGACATGGTCATCAGGCTCACGGTGCGGGCAATAGTTTGGGCGGCGGATACAAATATTCTGGACACGGCACTAGCATTTTAAGCCTACTGGGCGGTGCCGGCGGCGGCGGCGGCAGCATCGGTCACAAGCAACATGGCGGCATCAGCAGCACCTATCTTCTAGCTACGCCCGCCCACAGCAGCAGCAGCGGTATCAGCAGCGGAATCAGCGGCGGCAGCGGCAGTCATGGACTTGGCCACGGTCATGGACACCATGCCAGCATTGGCAGCAGCCACAGCTTGGGACATGGCCTCAATCTGGGCGCACATCATTTCGCGCCCGCGCTTAGTCACGGTCTGGAGCACGAAGAGCACACCGGCTACAACTACGAGGCGCCCAACATACACTACAAGCAGCCGTTGAGCAGCTACGGTGTGCCCCTGCTGCCGGGCTACGAGCACGGTCAGCAGTCCGTCGAGGAAGAGCTCCATCACGAGGAGCAACAGCTGCCGCTCCAACACCATTCGGAGCACAAGTCGCATCAGTCGGAGCAGCAGCCGCCCGCCTACGCTCTCGGCCACAAGGGACTCGGCCACTTTAGCTATACGTCCAGCAAGCCGTTGGCGCTCAACACGGACATCCATCACCTTGGCGGGGGCACTGCGGGCTCCCATGAGGATCACAATGAGCTGGTGGCGGAGCTGTCCAAGGCGCCGTTCAAGCCCAGCGCCTTCCTGGGCGCCAAGCATGAGCCAAGTGCTGGCTACGATTTTGCCACGCCCAGTACACAGTATTTGCAGGGGCCGACGGCAACCGGTTATGATTATCCGGCGCCGGCGGTGCTTTACGGTGCGCCAGGTCAGTCCGGTGATTCGGCCACGCCCATCTTTGAGCCAGAATCCACATACCTGCCGCCGGTGACCAGCTACGGAGCACCGTCCACGCCCACGCACGGCTATCACTAAATTATTCCCATAGTCCCTAAGCAAAGATCATGAATTTTTTTTTTTACGTATTTGTTTAATATTTAAGACTATTTTTTTTATGTATTTAAATGGAGTATTCTGAGATCCATGCAATAAAGCGATATGAAACGTAGTCACCGCCACGCCCACCTCTCACTTTTTCCTTTCTTTGCCCAGCTGGCAGTTGGCCAGCTCCCAGTTGGCCACATCACGTCGCCAATTGATGTCTTTAACATGCGCCACTTGTCGTCCAATTGGGCTTGAATATATTTTGTTTTATTTTTGACTTGATTCGTTACGAATTTCGCTTTTATTTTGAATGCGTGTGAAGTTTTTTTGTTTTTGGAGATGTGGAGCAAATGAGAGAAATTATTTTCGTAAATAAGAAAAACGCCTGCAGCATGGCCAATTAGACGCTTGGCCCATGTATTCGAAATGTAAGCGGAATACTTAAGACGGAGATTGCAACCGGATAGGGCACGCTCATATAACAGTTTCTCAAGTTAGGAAAAAAACAAAACTCCGTATATTCATTCTGAAAGTTAAAGTGTTTTAGTAAATACATTCACTTGTTTCGAGTATTAGCTGATTTACTGATTATATATTTATATTTGATTAACTTAATTTATTTTTTAATTTTTGAAAATTATCACAATTTTTAATTTTAAAAATAATAATTCAATTTTTAATTTTTCTTATGGAAATATATATTTAATATATAAAATAAGTGTTTAAAACAAATCAAAAAATTGATATTTTTAACAAATTCATCTTATCAAAAAAAAAAACAACAACAAATTTTATATATATTATCGAAAAATAAAAATTTGATGATTTATATATTAGTCTTAATCATTTGATATTTGATTTAAACAAACTTATAAATTTATTTAGCATAAATTCATATTATAAGAGAAGTCAGCTGCTAATCAATATTTTTTTTTGTATAGCTATCTTCGCATCTGCATACGCATTGTTGCTATCTTGACAATGATCAGATGATTAATGCGTCTAAGCAGGCTGTAAAATTATGTCACTTCGCTGTGGGATTATAAATCATAAGTTGTTGGGCTTATGCAATGCGAAAGACCAGTCTTTGAGCCAGCTGATCCTGCAGAGCACTGACCCACATCATGGCACGCACCAAGTGGAAAAGTGAAAGGATGGACAGTTTTACGCAGATTGTGGATAGGGGGAAAGGGCTGCGAATTGGGCTTAGCGTGATAAGTTTTGGAGTCCGGTTGGCATTTGGCCAGAAACGAAAGACTTAGGCAACGAACTTGCCAGCCACTTGTCTCGCATTAATTTACAGCTCTTTAATTTGATGACGAGCACTTGGCCTGGCATTGGCGTGGTCAGGTAGTCAGGTGGTCAGGTGGTACGTTAAGATATAGAAGTGAATTATTTTCACGAACCGAACCAAAGATTAAACCTTTTTCTTTTTAATCGCAAACCCAACGAACTAAAAATTTTAATTTGGAATTTTCTGCCACTTAAGAACTGTTTGCATTTGAGCCAATCTGTAACTCGTCTACTGCTTCAGGGTCAACAGTTTGACCTTGTTGTCAAATTATGCATGTTTTTAATTTTATTTAATGCGCCCACGCACCATGCGAGAATTTTCTGTACAGAAAAACGTGACAATGCGCAGTTAAAAATATTTATATTATTTATGTTTATCTTTTTCTTGTTTTTGCTTAATTAAATAACAATTTGAAGACCGACGAGCAATTTCTATGCAAAACAAATTTAATTTAAAGTGAAATTAGTAGTCAAAATATGGTTAGAAGAAGGTAGAAAGAATGAAAGATAGAAGACTTGCAAATACCCTATGTGTGATTTTCAAATGAAGTAAATACTTTTAAATTTAAAATAATAATTAATTTAACAAAAAATAAATAAATAAATAATTAATAAAAAATTATTCAAAAAATAAAATTAAATAAAGCTGAGTTAACATTTACATTTGGTACTCATAAAACAAATTTGCTGGTTTCAGATGTTAAACACCAAACTAATCTGCAACACATTTGCTTATTGATGTATACCCTATATACACTTTATAAGGTATACGAGAACCAACATACCAAATTTGCCAGCTCTAATTTTAATAACATGTTTCGTTGGATCGCTACGTATAATAAAAATAAAATAACAAAAAAAGTGGCTACGATTTCGTCAGCGTCGCTTACTTCACATTTTCAGAGCTAAAAGTTTTCATCTTTCTTTTTATTTAGTTGTATAAATATATATTTTATTGTTCGAAAAAAAATCAAATTTTGTATGTCAACAAGTTGCATTGAGGCGCAACAATCGGGCCCAGACCAACAATCAGGCCCAAACACACGCCCCTAAAACGTATCTGATCGACAGACAATAAATTAGATAATACCGGGGAATTTGGTCATTAATATGTTGATATTGTGGGTTAACTCAACGTGACAGCAGCTACCATTAACAATGCCCCAGCTGGGTAGACTATAAAATATTTACATATACATATATATATAAATTCGTATACAATAAACTATTCGATAATAGATGTTAAATTTTATGCATATACGTTTATAAAAGCAACATTTACATTGATCTTCAGTTCAGATATGTGGCACAGGTTCAAATTGTGGCATGCACCTGAAAAGCACAACACACACACACATACATGTATATAGGTGTTAAATAATGTGATATGTTGTTTTTATTGCGCCAGTTATTGCTGCGCTTATTTATAAGTCTTACGCCCGATTTGCACACCCTGTAAACAGTCAACGGCCAGAAAGAGTGTTTACGACGTGGGTGACGCGAAGACATTTACATAGAGATATATATATATATATATAAATGTATATATACATAGCCTGTAAAACTTTTAAAAGCTTGGTAAAAATTAAAATAATTTATAATAATTTTGTTTGAAAAAATTCAAGTTTTCTTACAGCCATTTCTAAAATTGTTTAAGATTAACGCAAGACTAAAAAAATATATGTAAATTCTTTTTTTTTTATGAAAACATTATTATTCAACAGAATCAGTTTTGGTTCTGTTCACAGCGTTAAAAGTATTGGAATTCTGGCTTTCAGCCAATGTTACTTTTGAAAATTCAAACTTGAAACAATAAATATTTGCTTTCAGGGCACCTTTTAGTCGTGCACTTCTGTTTGTTTTCTGTTGTTAATTCCAACTGCTTGCCAGGGCAGAAACCGAAAAAATAAAAAGAAGAAAGAAAGAGAGAAGGCAGCATTTCATTTTATTTTGTTTTTTTTTTTTTATTGTTGGTTCGTTGTTAAAGTGCAGCCACGACGGCCCCAACATTCACTTTTTCTATTATTTTTATTTTCTTTTTTAAATCTCACATACCAGCCGTGTCCAATCGGGTATTCCCATTTGGAGGTCTGCTTCAAATTTTCACTGACTATTTAAAGGATTGAATTAGGTTCTATTTCAATGAAGGGTAAAATTAATCTAAATAAAACAGTTTTAAAATTGTGTTACTTTTTTTTTAAAGGGTATCTGGTAGGTATTGGTGTGCTGCCAGCAATTTGCAGGTAATTAAAATGCTAACGTCTTGTGGCTTTTCGGTGCGTTCTGTTAACAGTCCATTGGATGCCGCCCAATTCATGCTACGAGCGGTTTTGACCAAAATGATGCAATAGAGTCAAAGGCCGAGACAACATTTTATTTTAGTACCAGTTAAAATTAAAAATGTGCATGTGTGTGTGAGTGTGAGTGTCAGTGTGTGTGTTAGCCGAGTTGAATGCGCCCCAACTTCGAAACAGTTAGCGTAGAGTTGCGGTAGGTCAGGGAATTCCAAAGCGATACTCTCCAATTGAACAGCTCAATCAAAAACAACACACACATACAGATTACACAGGCAAATACCCTGTAAAAACGAATATTTATGATCGTCAACAATAAACAAGTACGTTGCAGTTTTGGTTTTTTACCAAAATTTTCAAAAAAACATTATTTTCGAAAATGCATATATTTTGAATGTAGATTTAATATAGAGGGAAAATCATGAACAAAATGAACATGAAACATGAAAATCAGTTCAGTTTTGACGAAGTTATGTGTGTTTGAAATATGGGAGCTATGGATCCCTGAGCTTTACATGTAAAAATTTTGGTGAATTTTGGCATGATTTTTACAAAAAATTTGACCCCCTCTGAATCAGTTCAAGTGATGTTTTTTTATGATTTTTAAGCTAAATAAAATCGATCAAAACTATAAATTTGCAAATCTAACTTTTGAAAATGAACAAGGGGGGGGGGGGGGGGGGGGGGTGTTTTGTTTTTTAAAAAAATTTAAAAAAATTTTATCGTGGCCAAAATGACATCGAACACGAAAATCGGTTCATTTTGGAGAAGGTTGTGGGAATTTGACAAATTGAGTCCAATACAAGAGTACTTTAGTAGCGGCCAAAATGATAGTGTTTATACGGATAGTTTGACTTGAATTTTCAGAGATATAAATATGATCATATAGGGTATCAATGGGGTATTGACTTGACTTGTATATATACTTGCAATAGTGTATCACATGATGTGAATATAATAATTGCTATATAATTGCTATGTTCTGTTGTCCAATCCAAATAAACGAAACAGGAATGTGAAAATTGTTAATACGTTTAGTTCAGTTAGTAAAAAATTTGGCAAATTCGACAAGGTTTGTTTTTAAAGACTATAATAAAACTGGCGCGCGTCCAGATAGAGGGCGATGCCCACCCAGATCAGCGTGTTCCACACGGCCTCCAGCAGCAGCAGAAAGTGGGTGTTCATCGAGCCGATGTGCCAGTGCCAGGGCAACATTTTGTGCATGATTGTGTGTCCCACATACATGATGATGGCATTCATGCCGCACTCGGTGAACGGATAGCCGGACCACGCCTGCCGCACATCCACCACGTAGTAGAGCAGCGAGAGCAGCGTCAGGGCCAGCGCAACGGTCACAAACACAAACGAGAGCGACCACAGATTCTTGTTGACGGGTATCACGCCGTTCTCCCTGGAAAAGCCGCACAGGGCGCCGCCAAGCAGGCCCAGCAGCGTGGCGCCCAGAAGCCAGCGCTTCAGCCGCGCCTGCCATGTGGTGTGCACAAGGAGCGTGACGCCAGCGAAGGCGCCAAGAAGCGTCTGCACCACAGTCAGCAGACAGCCTGCAAGAAAATGGAAAGTAATATGATATTCCATTGAAACCAGGCATCTCGATTACATAGTTCAAATAGTTTCCCCAATTAAATAATTTCGCTAATATTCTACAAATAGATTTAAAGTTGGAAATCTCTTATTTTTAAAAGGGAAATTTTAAGTTTATAAGATCGACTCCCATTTTCCATTTAATGAAATATGGCTCCAATAAATAGTTTCAAATATTTTTTAAAACTTATTTGAAGTGAATGGATAAAGAAATATATATATACAAAATTAAGGATGGATTATTTAAAGTCGTTTTGATTCTCCGATTGTTAAACAAGTTGTCAATTAATTTTTGTAAATTTTTTTAAAATGAGGATTGATTTCCACATATTTGAGTAAAGTAAAAAATAATTTCGGTTTATATTAATAGAGATAGCTTTAAGTGAAAATTTGGTTCTTTAGCTTTTAAAATTTGTACTGTGCTGATCATGATGATCATTGATGAGTCAGAAAAAATATTTATATATAAAGATGAAATCAAATTAAATCTTTAATCCATGACCGTTTGGCTTACCAAAGATGCCCTCCGGATCGAAGGCGGTGGCATCGTAGACATGCTTGGCCGTTGGATGCTGATAGATGTGCGCATTGCCCAGCACCTGAATATCAATGTAGCCGGCGGCGCCGCCAATGCAATTGGGATGGGCGGCCATGTTGTGCTTGCCGCCGGGGCCGAGATAGCCGCGCGGACAACCCGGCACGGTCAGACCGAACGTTAGGCCCAAATAGGTGGCAATCAGGGCCAACAGCAGCGCCAGCTCGCCGCTGAAGAGACACACGTCATAGATGGCCCGGTGCCAGGCACGCTGCGGACTGAGCTGATCCCGGCGGCTGCACAGTGTGTGCAGCACGCCCACAATCAGATAGGCAATGCCAAAACGCTGCAGTACGCCCATCAGACGCAGCTCCTCCAATCGCGGCCCATTCACGGAATTGAGACAGAGCCCGATGGCAAACAATTTGCAGGCACGCCAAACGATGCGCAGGCAAATCCGTGACTTGCTGGTGCCACGCCCCAGTTGGGACTTAATCGAGAGCGGTATGCACACGCCCATAATCCACAGAAAGCTGGGAAAGACGACATCGGCCAGATGGAGGCCATTCCAGGTGGCATGCTCGATCCAGGTGTAGCCGCCGCCGCCGCTATTCACAAATATCATCAGAACAATGGACAAGCTGTGGGAATTGAGGGCATTTAGTAAGGTGTATAGTGCAGCTAGTCGAGTATGCTCGACTAGTAGTTACCCTGTAGGCAGCCATAAGCTGCAGTAATAGCAACGTTACTTAAGAAGTTGATTCCTGAATAATTTCTGCGATTGTTATTCAAAATCTTAAGACTTCATACGCTAAAATAACCCAAGCTGCAAATCGATATTTATCGATTTTGGTAAAACAGGGAGTGTTATTAATTATTTGAAATCAATTTTATATTTCTTGGTTAGCTGAATTGTAGAATAGAGCTTGCATACTCTCGAATATCAACGGAACGGACAGACGCGACCAGAATATATATATATTTAATGAAATCGGTGATGCTTCCTTCCGCCTGTTCTACCTGTACAGACTTACCCGCGAAACGTGTCCAGACTGCGCAGTCGCTTGCGCTGTGTCGCCTTGGCAGCGGCATCGCCAATGCTGTCCGCAACGGCGGCGGCCTCATCGTAGCGGTAACGCTTCCAGGCACAGCTGCCGAGCTTTAGCAGGATGAGCAGCGACGCGACAAGGATAAATACGGACAGGAATGCTGTAAGTACATTCAACATGCATTAAGCGGAAGTCCCTTTAAATATGTGCAGATGCGCTCTGCCAGTAAAACGATTACGAATTCAATGGATATTCTTAGTTCAAAAAATAAGAGATAAACAAAAGAGTAATGAGGGAGAGTAAGAGAGAGAGAGTGCGAGAGAGAGAGAGAGAGAAAGAGTAAGAGCTAGAGAGACTCTTACAGGTACTACTTAAATTTATGATTGTAGATTATTGTAGATTTTTATCGATTATAGGAAATCGGGGTGTGTTATCGATCATTTGAAATGAACTGCATAAATGCTCTTTATTGCCTTCTTCTGCCTGCAAATAAAACCATGTTTGCCCATTTTTTTTGCTGAAAGTGCTGCCTTAGCACTTTGCATTATAAATTATCATCAAAATGAGTGCCCATGATGAATATGGCGATTAGATTGTTAAATAACGGAAATCGGCACTTACCGTAATTGATGGGCACGCCCGGCTTGTCCACGACAAAGCTACAGCTGCCATTGGCCAGCAATGTGAGATTGTAGACGCCGAATTCCTGAAGATCGCTGCGACGCAGCGCGCACAATGACGTTCTGCGGGAGGGGGGCGAGGCGGCAAAATGGAAGGAAGCGCATAATAAAAAAGAAATCTGGTTAAACAAAAGCTTTGATTACACACACACACACACAACAGCAAGAATTGAGTGAAAACAGATGTCACGATGATTGCAAACACATACGTTTATGTACACACATACATACATATAAAGTGCTTATGCAGTTAACCTGCATACAAGCATATGAATCTAGCAATAAAACACACACACACACATGCATACACACGGATTGCAACACATACACATTCTCGTTGGCATAATGACCCTGATCGTGTGCATAAATTTTAAAGCTCAAAGCATTTGCGGTGCTAAGCTTTAACGGTTCCAGCGCCACCGAGCCAGCAGCGGGCACAGCTTTCTCTTTGCTAAACGGACACTGCAAAAACAACAACAAGAACAATTAAAGCTTTTCAATTGGAATGTGGCGGGAAACGTAATAGATGTTGACATACCGTATAACACTCGTCGGACAGGGTATACAGATAACTGTGCTCCGCATACTGCGAGTGGACGTACATATACGCCTCGTCGGCGCTGAGGGCGCGCATATCCAAATCCCGCCAACGGGGCTCTGTGTACTCCACCAGAAATGCCATTGTTATGACTTTAGTTGCGAGCTCGGCAGCAATATTGTTGTTGATAAAAATAAAGCCAATTTATCCAGTTGTCAGTTGTTTGCAGTGCATGCGCGTTGACGACTAACTGCGCTCAAGTTGCTGCAAAATTGCCATATGAACGCCTCTTTTTTGTATACAAAACGAAAACGAAACTATTTCGAGTGCGCAATAAAAACAAAACACGAAAAACAACAACAGAACAGCGAGCAAATAAGAAAATTGTGACTGCTCTATACCACTATTAAATGCTCTTTCTAAATGTTCAGCTAAACTATTTAACTGAGAGCTCAAGTTGCCATAAACAAAAAGTATTTCTTTATCAACTATTCTCAACTGATTAACAAACTACATTCAATTAAATAAGCATAACATATAGCACGACAATTTATTTGCTTGTGCAATGCATATTACTTTCAGAAGTCGGCTTAGTCGCATAGTAAGTGCATAACAAAACAAACTTGTTGCAGTGCTGCGCAGTGGTAAATCAGTGTTGTCAAATTTGGTAATGCGCTGTTATCGATTAACGATAGATCCGCACCGTTGGGCCCTAAACAGCTGATTGCCGATGAGTGTCCAATAATTGTTGCTGCCGTTGGCTGAGGCCTGTGTGGCTCTGTATTTAGATAGCGGCTGCCCCCACCGCCACCATCAAATGGCCGCTGCCGCCACCGCCACGACGACAGCGAAATTGGAGACGCGACGCCTCTGCGCCATCACCTTTTTTGCCAAGCTGCATCCGGGCGACGTATGCGGCAGCAATGGCCTGCCCCTAACGCCCAATTCGATCGCGATTCTGGGGCGTTCCCAGCGACTCAAGGAGCTGCAGCACGAGCATCTCTGCCAGTATTTGGATGTGGTGCGCGGCAAGCATGGTACGATTACCATGAGTTCCACAACAACATATCTCCCCATAATGTTTAACTGAACTAAAAAAATCCGTTTATTTAGAGCGCACCATTGTCGTCTCGGAATATGTGGGCTGCACGCTGGAGGAGTACGTGCAGCGGCATCCACGGACACCGCTGAGTCAAACACAAATACTGCGCATCTTCCATCAGGTGGCCAGCGGCATTGCTGTGCTCCATGCGCACAAGCTGGTCGTGCACAATCTGGAGCCGCGTCACATACTCCTGGCGAGCAGTGAGGGTGGCGATGGCACCGAGCGCGTTAAGCTCTTCAATTATGGCATGCATCATATGACCAAGGGCGGCGCCTATGTGCCCTTTCCCATTGGTAATATACGCTACATGGCGCCGGAGCGTCTGCTGGGCGCCAATGGCAACATTAAGAGCGACGTTTGGGCCTGGGCCATGCTGATGCTGGAGCAGCTGCTGCAAACCGAGCTCTGGCCAAAACTCAAGCTCAGCAATATTGCCTGGAAGCTGTTGGCCTTTGCGCGCAACAACGGCGCCAGCGTTCTGGAGAAGATTGCCCGCGAACATCAGCGTCTGGAGCTATACCAGCTGCTGGCGCCGGATGTGTGTGAGCTGCTCGAGCGCTGCCTCAGTGTGCTGCCCGCACAGCGACCACTGCCCGCCGAGCTGCTCACGCACAAATGCTTTGACCAACTGCACCAGCAGCTGCAATTGGAGACGGCAAAACCAGCGTCGGCGCCGTTGCCGCTGCCGCTGCTGCTGCGCTGCCCGCTGGCGCAAATCTATCATCTGTGGCAGCTGGCCGGCGGCGATGTGCAGGCGGAGCTCAAGAAGGAGGGCCTCATACGCAGCGAGGCGCCCATTTTGGCATTGCCGCAAATTGTCCGGCTGAGCGGCGCCAGCGTCTGCCCGCCGCGCAGTCAATCCCATCTGATGGACGAGCGTGTGGTGCTGCTCAAGCTGCAGCCGTTGCTGCAGCGGCTCAGCCGTTTGCCGGCTAGCGTTTATTTTCCGCTGCTGCACACGCCGCGCCACACGCAGCAACATCTGCACCAGCTGCAGCTGCAGCAGCAGCAGCAACAGCAGCAACAACAACAGCAATTGCCGCTGCTGATACGCGAACGCGACATCGAGTATCAGTTCCGGCGCGTGCGTCTCTTCACACGCCTGCTGCACGGCTATCCGCACACGGCGGAGCAGCTGCACCGCGAGGCGGTCATTGATATTCCGCCCCTGTTGCGCGGCCCCATCTGGGCGGCACTGCTGGGAGTGCTGCCCAACGCGAGCTATGGCAAGATCGACAAGTTCACGGCCACCAGCACGGATCGACAAATCGAGGTGGACATACCGCGCTGTCATCAGTACGACGAGCTGCTGTCCTCCCCGGACGGACATCGCAAACTGAAGCGCCTGCTCAAGGCCTGGGTGACGGCGCATCCACAGTACGTCTACTGGCAGGGACTTGATTCGCTGACCGCGCCGTTTCTCTATCTTAACTTCAATAATGAGGGTGAGTGCGGCTCGGATCGGGTCAACTTATCTATATAATATAGTCTGGCAGCTGATTCTATAACAAAATCTTTGCCATATGTTACCTTATTTTCTCCTTTTCGTTCACTCTCTATGTTGTCTCTCTCTATTTTTAAAAAATCTGCAAACTTTCCACTTTTATCAATTCAATTTATATATGTACATATATCGTCAGATTTTTTCAGTCTGTTTTAAAGCTAACTGATGGAACTTTTCTAATCAGACTACTATATCATAAGATACACCAGTGGATAATTTTTTTGGAAAACTATTTTCTATTTCTTTTAAAAGATTCAATCTATTTTGTAGAGTTTCTTATATCCAGAAACTTTTGTATTTTTTATAAAATAATATTTATGTGCAATCGTAGTAATATATATAATATGGGATTTATTTATATTTCTACACTTTTCGTTATTTTCCAGAACTTGCATTCCTGAGTCTGTTTCGTTTTATACCGAAATATCTGCAGTGGTTCTTTCTGAAAGATAACTCGGCTATTATTAAGGAATATCTGAGCAAATTCTCACAGCTAAGCGCATTCCACGAGCCTCTCCTGGCGCAGCATTTGGCGAGCATTAACTTTATACCGGAACTGTTTGCCATTCCCTGGTTCCTTACCATGTTCTCACGTACGTAAATCCAGATTGATCATATCCATATCAATCTTAAATATCTTGATATATATTTCGCAGATGTCTTTCCGCTGCACAAAATCTTGCATCTGTGGGACAAGCTAATGCTCGGCGACAGCTCGTATCCGCTGTTCATTGGCATCGCCATACTCAAGCAGCTGAAGAGCACGCTGCTCAGCTCGGGCTTCAATGAGTGCATCCTGCTGTTCTCCGATCTGCCGGACATTGTCATGGAGACCTGTGTGATCGAGTCCCAGAAGATGTACGAATGCACGCCGAAGAGCATCACGCATCGCCAGCACGCGCTGCGCACCCACCCGCCGCATCCACTGGTCTGTGCCCCGCCAGCTTTGAACTCTTGCCTGAATAGTTTTTACTAATCTTGTATTTACTTTTTGCCAACTGCAGGACATCGGGCTGGCGGAGGTGGAGCTGAAGCATTTGCAGTCGGAGCAGTGTCCGCGCATTAGCGCCAAGGATGTGCATCATCTGCTGTTGCAGGCGCCCGACCAACTGGCGCTGATCGATCTTCGCAGCGTGGTCGAGTATTCGCGCGTCCATGTGCCCCACAGCATTAACATACCCTTCGCCACGGTGCTTTTGGGCGAGCAGCGACTCGAGGCGCTCAATGTGCCGCATCTCGAGACGCAACTGCGCAACCGCATCTGCGTTTGTGTCAGCAACATACATCAGCATGCTGTCGAGGTCAGTTTCCGATTTTCCACTCTGTTCACAATTTTCATATGTTAGGGTGTTCAACTAGGAGATACCCTTAAGTCAGCTTTCCAATTTCCATTTCTTGCTGTTTGAGGTGCGATCTATATAACAGGTCTTAATGATTCCTAAATAACATCTACGTTCATAGTCCGATTTTGATAAACAGTTTAAAAGCTGTTTCGGCCAGTTTTAGAATCAACAATCTTCAAACTTATTTTTACCATTACACTGTGAACAGAGTGTTCCGTAGTCGGTAGTGGCTGACTAAAAAACATTCTAACTTGATTTTTCTTACAGTTCTCGCACTTTTTGATCGCCTGCGGCGTGCTGCGCACCTGCATCCTACACAAGGGCTTCAATGTCCTCCACTCAATTGAGCCAAATATACTCATCTCGAATTGATCGGGGCTTATGCTGTAAATCCTAATATTACACTTTAAATCGCTTCGCGCGTATCCATAAGCCTAAGCTCATTCACATGCATTGTACTATTTTATAGTCGTACATATATGTATTAGATATATATACTATTTATATATAGCAAGCAATTTATATTATGTCTATGTAAATAAGCATATTGTGTATATTATCAAAGTTTTATAAATCTGCATTGTACTCGATTATTGTTGTTATTTTTCATATATGTAGTAACTTTTGTATATCAAGTGTTCCAGCAACTTCGTGGTTTGGTAAACGCCCCTAATTTCAACTCTTTCATTTCCATAATTTTATCGAATTTCATTTGTGATGAAATTTTTATCATGATTTGGGCATACGCCTAATGCTGCATCTAAATATTATGCATTTTGAATTTTTGTGAATTTAACCAAGGGTCCCCCTTGTTCATTTTCAAAAAAAAAAATTTTTCAAAATTTAGATTTGCAAATTTATATTTTTAATCCATTTTATTTAACTCAAATAGTATAAAAAACATTACTTGAACTGATTCTGAGAGGGTCAAATTTTTGGTTAAAAATCATGTCAAAATTGTAAAAAAATTTTACATATAAAGCTCTTGGATCCATGGCTCCTATATTTCAAAATCCCATAACTTCGTCAAAACTTAACCGATTTTTGTGTCTGATGGCATTTTGGTCATGATTTGTCATCTATATTAAATCTACACTTAAAATATATGCAGTTTCAAAAATAAATTTTTTTTGAAAATTTTGGTAAAAACCATGTACCCCCCCTTATGCATTTTCAAAAAAAAAAATTTTTTTTTAAATTTAGAATTGCAAATTTATAGTTTAAATTGATTTTATTTAGCTTAAATAGCATAAAAAACATCACTTGAACTGATTCTGAGGTGGTCAAATTTTTGGTAAAAAATCATGCCAAAATTGACAAAAATTTTGACATGTAAAGCTCTCGGATCGATGGCTCCCATATTTCAAACTCTCATAACTTTCTCAAAACTGAACCGATTTGGATGTTTGATGACATTTTGGTCACGATTTGTCCTCTAAATTTAATCTACATTCAAAATATATGCATTTTCAAAAATACATTTTTTTTAAATTTTAGTAAAACCAACCACTCTCCTTACTTATTTTGGAAAAATTTGTTTAATGTCTCTTTGGCCATGGCTTTTACACCAGTTCAAGTCTGTATTTTTTACAGTAAGTTTTATTTATTTTTAAAAATTTAAATTTATTCAGTTTATTTACCAAAACTCATATTTGAATTGTTAGTTAACCAGCTTTTGTCGTAGAAACCAAACTGTTATCTTTCTGCAAAATAACAGTGTCTGTTACCTATAATCTACGTCTCTATGTTGCTGTTGCTCTATTAGGCGCTTACGTTTGCCAACTCTCCGCTGTGAATTACGCATTTTGCGCTAACGTTGGGCATTTTGCGCATAATTTCTCCGTTTTGAGTTAACAGCGCTGTATTTGTACCAATTGGCGCTGTTAGATCTAACATATACTGTTAAGTTCACGTTGCGTTTGTTTACTTTGGTGCTCAGTTCGATAAAGTAGCTTCAATCGTTACGTTTACTGTTATTGTCAAAAATAAAAGGAAAAGAGAAACAAAAAAAAGTTCTGCGCGTTTTGGAGTCCAGGTGCGAAAATTGCAATACGCGAAACAATCGCGTCGCAATGCATTAAACTAATTTGGCCACGCGTTCAAATGTCAACATATATATATATACATATATATGCATATATATATATAACGCAGTGCCAACGTTAAAACGCATTGAAACAGGTGGGCGCATTTTCTTGTGGGGGTGGCCGATTGAATGATGTGGTTTGGAATTTGTGCAAAGCAGCTCAAGCGTGTGTGTGTGTTGTTGTTATTGCCGCTGATGATGTTATGTTTAACTTATGTGTGAATTGTGCACGAAACAAACGTGATGACAACGGCAGTGTCAGCAATACTATTGTTTTTTCTTCTTCTTTCTTTTACTCTTTTTCACACAAGTGTTCATGTATGCATTATGTGTATAGGTACATATGCTGATAAAAATGACAACATGTTTGCGCTTTGTGTATATATATATATATATATATATATATATATATATATATATGTGTGTGTGTGAGTGTGAGTGTGTGTGTAATCGCTGTTACTTGGCGCAGCAGCTGCGTCAACGTCAACGTCAACGTCATGAAGAGCAGCATCGTAAAAAACATTTAGTTGCCTATGAATCACTTAAACTAAAATGATGAAGTCTTTTGTAATCTCGCACACACATGCATATATAAACAATGATGGTAGTGGTGGTGGGGGTCGCCACCATCACGCTGTTGTTTATGGCGCCCTCATATTACTGCTATCAACAGACCGCCAACTGCCGACGGCGACGTCAACAGCAACTTCTACTGCTGCTGCTGCTGCCATTGGATTCGCGCGTGCCAGTTTACCCAACAAGTTTCTTATTGGGATGATGAAGTGTACGAGTGCTTGTGAAAACACGATTCCAAGATGATTCCTGGGCATATGACGCAAGAGCTTGTGCCATTTTTTTTTTTTATTATTGCATACTTTTCTGTGTGTTAATGGGTCGAGTGTATACATACACCCAGCATGTGCGTGTGTGTGTGTGAGAGATGTTATTAATATGGCCGCCCTGCCTGCCCAACTGTTAAATGGGAGAGTGGATAATGTGGAGAGCATGTTGAGCACATTTTACGGCATAGCTCATTACAATTTCAATGCAAATTTTTGCGCTATTTTGATGAGTTGAGCGTGTGTGTGTGCATTTATTTACATACATTTGAGTTGATTAAATTTTTCTGTGTGTGTGTGTGAGGACAACAAGTATTGATTCCAGGCCATGGCTTCAGGATTGCCGCTTGGCCCAAATTGCGCACTAGACCTAGCGCCAGGGCGAAGGAAAATCAAAGCTACGCTCTGCGGCAACCCTAAAACGACGCGACTCGTCGCGTCGCGAGGCGAAGCAGAGCGACGCTGCTTTGCATAACTGCTGCCAAAGCTGACCAAGCGTGTATGTATGCGTGCGTCTATATGTATGTGTGTGTATTGGGCATTGAGATGGTCGCGTGCCGAAGATTTTTAAAGCAAACACATTAAAAATGCGAAACACGAAAATGATTTTTTATTTCATTTGTATATACAACATATTCTTTTGCTAATTAATATATGTAATATATGTAATATGTAAATATAAGAAGAGAAATTTTAGCTTTCTTTTTTTCAAAAAGAATTTTTTTTTAAATTTACAAGCTGAAGGATTTTTTCGTGACACGAGCACGCGCTCAACTCTGATATATAGGGAATATACACGTTCAAGCTGTGCGCAACACACACATAGACACACACACACATACACACAGCAGCAGCAGTCGCAGCAGCAGTAGCAAAAGTGTTGAGCGCAACGCGGATGTTCAGTTTAGACTTTCCTTTTGGCCAAATAACGTGCAACGTTTCCTTCTACACAAATGTTTCGCAAACGTAAACGCTTGTAAATTGTGCAGGCATGTGTGTGTGTCTGTGTCTGTGGTGTGCGTGTGTGTGTGTTATCAGTGCGTATATGTGAGCCATAAATATGTTAACTAAAGCAATAAATGGTCATATATAATTTAAACAAAATCAAAGCCCACTGCGCGGGGCTTGCTGATAGGCCAGGTGTAGGGGGAACGAGCGGGGGCAGATAGCTTTTGTTTGCTTTTTGCTTGCTTGCTACCTCAACAGATTTTCGTGTGTGTATGTGCGCGCTTGTGTGTGTTTGTGTGTGTAGGACTCGTGTCATGTGACCGCGCGCGCAAAAACAGTTTCACCACGATTTACATTGTGTTCTTCGTCCTGGCAGGACACGACGGGGCACCTTTTAGCGTAAGCATGCGCAATCCACAGCTACTACGGACACACAGACACAGACACACACTCTCATTGGGTTAACAGGAAAAGTGTGCAACTATTTGCAATTTGTTAATTTTCAGAAAAATCGCTGCAATAACTATAACAAAAACAACAGCAAAAGCAAACTCACTCAACGCCCTGGGCTATGCAACAGTAATTTGCGTTTTTTTTATATTCGTTTTTTTTTCAAAGCAAACAGCGCTTAAATGTTATTGAGAGGAAGCATAGCGTGCGTGTGTGTGTGAGTGAGTGAGTGAGTGGGTGCAGCTGTTGTGGGTGATAGACAGGGAGCGAGCGAAAGTGAGCGAGAGTGCGAATACATGAAAGAGAGGCCAGCCTCAGGGTTGACACTGAAACACGCGCGCGCTGCTCAAAAACTCATCCTCCGTCCCAGCCACGTTCGACTCTCTCTCACGTTGTCCTCGCGTGCGCCAAAAGAAGGTGCAAAAAATGCCTTTACACACACACACGACGCAAAACGACGCCACTCAGCGACGGGCAGCTACAGCCTCAGCTTCAGCGACAGCTACGGCTTCAGCTACAGCTACAGCTAAGGCAGCAGCAGCAGCTAGAGCAGCTCCAGTAGCCAACTAACCAGCTAACCAGCAGCATTTTACTCTTGTCTTACATATCCCCGTGTGTCCGACTTTGACTTTGACTCCGTCTACGTTTTTTTTTTCCTTTTTTTTGTGCCGTTTTTCTCATTGTCGTGTTGTCTCGTCTCTGTGTGTGTGTGTGTGTGTGTGTGTGCGTGTATTTTTCTAGTGAAAAATCAATTGATACACACATATTTTTGTTATTAGTGCGAAAAATACTTGCAAATATGCAACAGCAAACATAAAACAAGAAACTACAAAAATTATACTAAATACTCAAGTGCAAAAACAAATAATTAAAAGAGCAATACCCATGAAATTAATACGAAACATTTTGAGTTGAGCTAATTTTGACACATAAAGTTAGTTTGGTCAATAGTTACATATAATTTTTTTATTTAATTATTTTTTTTTTAAGTTATTAAAATATAAATTTTTTAATTGTGCGTGTGCTCTTTGTTGTTGTGTGAAACATAAACGCGGGACAAGGGCACACGGGTGCGGGAGCAGGTGCGGGCATAAGGCGCCAAAGCGCACAAATAAAAATGTAGTAATTTCAAGTGAGTAGCAACAAGCATGTAGAAAAGAAAGAACTGCAAGAAACGAAGAACAAAAAAAAATTGACAGCTATTTGCGTGCGTGTGTGTGAAAAATCTGTAAATCGAGGTTATCTATACGTGCACGCTCGCACACAAACAGACACACACACACACAAGTACATACACATGAGTGAGAGTGGGAGAGTAGGCGAGAGCGAGGTGTGTGTGCTCAGCCTCCCAACGCTCTAAGCGCTGTTTACACAACCAACAAGAAGCGATGGCATTTTAATCATCATTAGGAAGCACACAAACACACGCACACATACACAGAGAGTCATTAAAAACAGAGCAGCGGCTACGTTGTCGTCGGTCAGGCGCCGCCATCATGTGTGTATATATATATGTGTGTGTGTGTGTGTCTGTTTTTGTCCACTGCATGTCCAATTTCGTTGTGTGTTTGTGCTTTTTTGTTTGCGCAAATTAAATTTAAAGTATGCAAGCGATTTGCTTTTCACTTTTTACTGTTGCGCGCTCGTGTGTCCTGGCGACCCAGCGACCCAGCTAAATACACACACACACAGCTCTTTTGTGTTTGTATCTGTGTATGTGTGAGTGTTTGTTTGGCAAAGCGTAAACAATTGCAAATAAGAAAAGGCAACGCGACGTCAACGTAGACGTCGACGTCGACATCGACTTGCGATGAGTGTGCGAAAAATCGATTTGTGTGCCATCCCAAAAATAAGTGCAAATACATACAAACATAGACAAACACACACATATATATTTATATACAAATATAACCCATATATTGAGCATATTTATGTGTACGTATTTATGTATGTATGTATGTTGCCATAGGTCTCCGTTAAATCTGCCCCTCTCACTCTAAACCTCGCTCTCTCCCACTCTGTGTGTGTGAATGTTTTTTTTTTTTGCTGTGTGTTGTGCAACATAATGTGGCAACAGCGATTTTCAATTATATCCATTTAACATTTGACTCTTGACACTGCCCACAGTCACATTTATCGCATTTACAAGCACCTCCCCACACCCAGCACACACACCAACACACATCAACCTCATTACCATCCCTCATTGGCATTTATTTAATGCCAGCTCGCTCGCACTCACACTCGCAACGTTGCTCGTTTTATAGCGAGCACCTTTTCAACGGCCATTGCATTGAGAATGAAGATGGCCCTTGAGCGCCGCTTGGGCCTCAATTAATTTATCGTCGCCAGCCCGACCAGGCGACGAATCTGTCGTTAACGCTGTCGTCATTGTTGTCATATCGATGGCCGATCAAATTGGTTGCTCGTTTCCGTTTTAATTGCTACACTTCAGCTATTGTTTAGCCAAACTATAGCAATATGTTCTTAATAGCGTGTTCTACAAATGCAATTATATTATATATTTATATATATTTAGTAGATAAATGTTTTAAGAGTTTTTTCATTGGTAATTGGAAGCATTATATGAAACGATTAATTAACATTTAAGTACGACTACAAGATAGTGAATAAATTTAAATAATATGATTAAAACTCAGTTAACATTTATTTATCATGGCAATAAATATAAAACTAGCCATTAATTTAATTTATTAATTTGCTTACTTAAATATAAATCTTAACAAGGATTATGACTTTGAATAAAGGTATTCGTTGACATTAAAAATTAAGGTCTGGTTGAACTTAATTCCCAATAAAATTCACCTATATTTTGTCTCTTAATTGCGAAACAGCAAATTCCATCAATCTAAAAACTTGCAATTTGTGTCACTTAGTAAAATGCATTTATAAAAGTTACTCAGCGGAGAAATACCAAAAAAAGAAAGCATTGTAATTGCCCCAAAAAGTAGATAGTACATTGTATGTCCCAAACTTAATGCGCCCTAAAAACTATGCTAACGATTTTGTAAATTTTGTGGCGCTGTGGTTTCTTTTGTGTGCTGTAAAACGCAATTCCGTTCAATTGTTTTACATGTATTTGTGTCTGTGTGTGTGTGTGTGGTGTGGTTTTCTCGGTTTTTGCTATTGCATCATCAGATTGTTAGACACAATTTGTGGTATCTAGCTTTATGTGTGTGTGTGTGTGTGCGTTGCAACAATCCATTAGAGCAAAATGCAACAAAATTTTTCAACTAATGCGTCTCATTTTGTGCCCGCTCTGGCAATGATTGCAGCACTCAATTCGACTATTGCTAACCTAGTTTCACTTCCCAAACAAAAAATACCAAACCCGAAAAATCAAAGAAGTAGCAGACGACAAGGAACAACCAAAAACAACAACAACAACTATTGCAACAGAAGGACATAAAAGAAACTACAAATTCAAGTACCAAAACAAATCCAATTAAAGTTGGCAAACGATTACGTATCCAAAACTGTTAAACCTCTATATCAAACTCAAACAAGAAGAAGAAGCAACATCAGCGGCATCAGCTGTACCACAAAAAACCAGAAAAAAAAAACTCTTTTTTGTAAAAACAAAGAAAAAAACCAAAAACCAATCCTCGAAAATATCTGCGGCGGCGGCGGCATTAGCGGAGAACGACTCATGTTAGAAAAATGAAAAAGTTCACATTTAAAGGAGTTCTGGATGGATTTCGACAAACCGTACAGCCGCAAGCCATACGACAGGAGCAGGAGATTGTCGAGCAACTGAAGGCCGATCATTTTACACTCAAAAAAGTAAGCACGATAATACTAATAACTATTTTTTTTTGTATTGAAAACGTTTGAAGGAGAAATTCCCACAAATAACCATCGAATAATTGACGTCTGTTGTAGCCAGCGAATGTTTTATTTGGTAGTTGTTTTGAATTGTATCTATCATAAGACACACGCGGCTATAACAGTGCCGTTCAAAAAGCAACGTACCGCCCCGAAAATAGATAAAAAAAATTCCCCATTATCTTAATTGTAGCATACCGCTAGGCATAAATTGATATCTAAATTCGATATTTTGCTCTTTTTGTCTATTTTACAGACCTTTCGCCATGGCTTTCCATACTCACCCACATCCTTTGCCTTCGACCCAGTACAAAAACTATTAGCGATTGGTGATAAATCCGGCTATATACGCCTGTAAGTTATTAACTACAATTTTTATTTAAACTTTTTCAGTTATGCAATTGAAATTGGCCTAAACCGTTATTATTATTATTTTTATGTGGCTTTTACTAGTTATTTAAGCACTCTGGCAACGCCAAATTTAGTTTCTGTGCGTGTTAAGTTGGCTGCAATAAACAGTTTTTATTTGTAGCTGTATTAAATGTCATTGATAATTAACTTTTGGCCTAAAACGCTAACGAAAACTATAATATTGACTTAACAAGTTGTTACAATTCTCAGGCAATGCCAAATTTGATTTCGGTGCGTGTTAAGTTAGCTGTACTTAACACCTTTCGTAGCCTACGTTTATTTTAATCACACTGAAACCGAATTTTGGCGATTTGGCAGCACTTTAACTTATGTTGAAGGCACTTTTAACTGCACTTAAACATTTTTAACTGAATTTGAGTACTAAACTCTCCATTTTAGAGTATTTTTAATTACCAAAACTTTTAAATACTTATACGACTTAAATTGAACTGAACTCAATCTAAGAAAGGATTCATTATAAACGTTTTATCCCTATTTAAAGTTCAGCAATTATAATTAGAACTTATTTTATACATGTTTTTCTATTTCTCAAATCAAGTATATATTCTACTTAATTTATGAACAAAATATTCTTCTTATGTAAAAAACAGTATAACTTTTATCTATGGCGTAATTTGGTTTAAATCCCATTTGTTTTAAATACTGCCCATTTTAATGTGGCAACTCTCAAGCGATTTGGCAGCACTGAAACATTTTGCGAGCATATTAAGTTGGCTGCGCCTACAGATTGAACCTGATTGATCATTTAGAATTTACAAACTTAAATCAAGCGCAATTTTTTTGTTGCTATTAACCAAAACTAATTTATATTTTATCTATGTGTTGAATAGCTTGGGCCGACCGGGTGTCGATGCACATGCCAAACACGAAGGCGAATCGGAATGCGCTGTGCTCTTTGCCCAGTTCCTGGTCAATGAGGGCGCCTTGGTCACCGTGACCGCCGATGACACTATACACTTGTGGAACATACGCCAAAAGACGCCGCGCATTGTGCAGAGCCTCAAATTTCAGCGCGAGCGGTAAATATACTCGAAATTTTTGTGTATTAAATTTCACATTGATTTCATATTGTTTTTATTCGTTTTTTGTTTGTTTTTATTTTAGAGTCACATGCATACACTTGCCCGTGGGCAGCAAATGGCTGTACGTGGGCACCGAAAAGGGTAACATACACGTCGTTCACATAGATACATTTGCACTTAGTGGATATATTATTAACTGGAATAAAGCAATTGAAGTGTGAGTATATTATTTTACAATCACAATGATTACGAAGTGAAATAGAAAAAATACATTTTTTTAATGTTACTTGACTCTAATTTTATAGGAGAAGTTTACTCAAATCATTTACATACACTTAACAGAGTCGGTTACATAATTGTAACCATAACATTAACAGCAATTGGCTAATGTTAACAGCAGTCTGTTAAAGTTCTGCAAATGGCAGTATTTAGGCCAGTAGATTTTAATTAAAATTAAAATCATGAAACAAATAACATCAATTTACCTGTTTTTCAAATTCTTCAGATTAAACTTATAATCTAAGCAGTAAACGGTTAAAGTTGTGAGAGATGTTAAATAGATAAAATTGTAAACTTTTAAAAATTATTCAATTCTGATTTTGAAATTTGGTTTTCTTGCTTTTAGGGTTAGAACTAGTCATCCAGGTGCTGTGATTGCGTTATGTGATAATCCATTGGATGCAAACAAGGTAAATATTGAAATATTAAATATTAAATTAAAGATGATAAAGCTATTAATGATCAAATGTTTTTTTCGATTTGATAAACAGTTGCTTATTGCATTTGAGTGTGGGCTGCTTGTGTTGTGGGATCTGAAAGCGAAATGCGCTGAGATACGATGGCAGGCAGCCGAGGCGGTTAAATCATTGGCCTGGCATTACGAGGGAAAATATTTTGTATCATCGCACACAGATGGCTCGATTTGCTCTTGGCCAACCAAGCCGCAGCCGAAGCCGCAGTCTCAAGTTTGTCCGCATGGTAAGTGGAGCTGCTATTTTCATTATATGAATGGGATAATTTATGAATCTTTGATGATACAGCGAAAATCAACAAGGATGGCAATGCGGAAAAATGTAAACCGATTTATAAAGTTGACTTGAAGTCAAGCACAACTGGGTAAGTGCTGCAAGTCAGCATGTCGTAACAGTTTTCGTCGAATTTTCATAATTTCTGCTTTTTATATTTTTGTTGCCATTTCTGTTTCCAGCGAAACCTTTACAATTTTCTCCGGTGGCATGCCATCGGAGAAGGGCTCAAAGTCGAATTGCATCACCGTTATGGTGGGCAAGACCACAACCGTTTTGGAAATGGAGCACGCCGTTTGCGATTTCATCACGCTCTGCGAGAATCCCTGGCCCTGCGGTATGTTCAATTTGTGGCTCAACTTAATTCAATTGAACTTAAATATATTTTCTCTCAATTTATAGAAACCCAGGAACCATATGCGATAGCTGTGCTGCTTCAATATGACTTAGTATTAATAGACTTATTAACGCCCGGTTTTCCATGTTTTGAATCGCCTTATCCAATGGACTTACACGAATCACCTGTTACATGTTGCACATATTTAACCGATTGCCCATCGGATTTGGTTCCTGCTTTCTATTCTGTAAGTGGCATGCACAAAAATTAATTTTATAAACAATTAACAAAGTTATGAAAGCTGGAAAGTTGTCAGTTATAAAGAAAACTTGACTAATTTGTGAAACTCTTTAAAAGCGATTTTAATTGGTTTCAGAGTTCCAAAGTTTTGAACATATAGTATATTATAACGCCGTTTAAGCATAAAACTGTCACATTTGACAGCTAAATTTAACACGTTTCCAAATTCAATTATTCTTTAGACAGACAGTTTAACAAGCTGCTAACAAGCTTAACAAGAGAGTATAAATTAGACAATTACTTAACAAAGAGTTGCCAACAAACGTCTTTATTGACTTGACATAACTTTAACATAACGTTAACATGAGCTTGAAAAAAAACTTAAAATAATTTAACAGCGAATATCATAAATTTGTAAATTTTCACAAATGGATATTTATAATAAAGTATAATATATTTCAACTACTCTTAACTAATTTTCTCCCTTTTGTTCTCCCGCTCTCTCGTAGGTTGGTCGCACAACGACAAGTAAAAAGACGGGCTTTTCGGAGCGCGAATGGCCCATTTCTGGTGGAGAATGGTCACCAGCTTCGTGCAGTTACTCGGAGATTGTCATCACTGGCCATCAGGATGGCAGCCTCAAGTTCTGGGACTCTGGAGCTGGCACACTTCAGGTGCGTCAACATTTTAAAGCAGTTGCCCTAAAAATTACCACAAAACTGACATCAATTTCATTGTATTGCAATCGCGCAGATTTTGTACAAGCTCAAGACGGCAAAAATGTTTGAGAAGCCGCGTCATGTTAGCCACGCGGACAGCGATAATCCGCTGGCGGTGCATTTGATATTTCTATGCTCGGAGTCGCGTCGCCTGTGCGTCGCAGGAGCGATGGGTCAGGTAATGTTGTTCAAATTTCGCAAGGTCGAATCCACATCGGAGGTTTTGGTGCTGGAGATACCAATACTCTATGAGAATTTTGATGACATCTATGGCACCAGTCCCGAATGCGATTTCCTAACCGGACATCAGGTGCAGAAGACCGAATCTAGCGATTCGGATAAGGTGGGTATATATATGACATATGTGTATATATTTATATATATATATAAACTTTTGGGCATTTCCAGGCTTGTTCGTTGTATATAAGCTATATCATTTAAAAATTCGTCACGAAACGTATTTTTAAATACGTCACGTAACGTATTTTTAAATAGCTTGCTAACCAAAAACTCAAGATTACAAGATATATGATTTGATTTAAAGTATCAAATATGAAAATATATATGCATATATTTTATATAATTTAATTTTTAATTTATCTATTTGTGTACTGGTTTTAAAAAACTTGTGTGTTACGTCACGTAACAAATTGAAATACTAAAAAATAATTGTAACTCTTAAAGTTCTTTCTAAAAAGACATTTTTAAGGAAAATTATAAGTTTTGTTTTGGTTTCATGTTAAGAAATTTAAAATTTTTATGTGCGTGACCCTGGAACTTGCCTATAAACCCGATCTTTATTATGTTTATACTATATTCATGTTAAATTTGTATACTGCCTTTAGGCGGAGTGCACGCTTAAGGTGCGTTTTGGTGCTCAGCGCAAGCCGCCGGGCTTTCAGTCACAATTGGTTTGCCTGACAACGGGACCGAATCGTCGCACCGTACAGGTTACCTCGTTGTGCATCAACTCTAGCTATGGCCTGTAAGTAGCATTAGCGCCCTAATCCCAAGCCAAATAGTTGCCCATGCTCACACTCACACATCACACACACACACCCTCCCTCACACGCCCACACACACACACACACACACACACACACACACATACATACACACAAGGACACACGCGGACCAAAAAAAAAAAAAAGAAAAAAACTTAGTGCAGTATTCGTAGTTTGTATTCGTATATTGTGCATGACGTTCTCTGAAAGCGCCTGACTACTAAGTACTTAGAGCCTAGTCAAAAGCCAAACCCCAAAATCCCTCCATAAAAGCAAAAAAGAAAACACGGACGCAAAGATAGCCACGCGCACCCGCTTAACTGTGTTGATTTGTTTTTGCGTTGTGTAGTTGCAACAGTTGACAGCTAGAGCGAGTGCACTCGTTTCCCGCTACTCGTTACTCGTTGGAGTACATTATTCCTTTTTGATTATTTCATTTTTATTTTGTACATTCAAGTTGATTCAGTGCAGACAGCTACACTTTGCTCGCTATTCGTCACTCGCTACTCGCTACAGCTAGAGCGAGTGCCAGCAACTACTCGCTAGAGTAAGCTTTTTCGTTTTGCTTGTTGCGCTGTGCATTTGACAGCTAGAGCGAGTACAGTCAGCTACTCGTCGCCCGCTACTCGCCACATGTCACTCGTTAGAGTAAGTTTTAGTCAAGCTTTAGACTGTATGACAAACGGCATGACTGTCAGGCAGACAGACAAACAGACTTAATGCCTGTGTGTGTGTGAGTGTGTGTGTGTGAGTGTATGTGTGTGTGTGTGCGGCAAAGAAATATATACAATTATATTATTTGTATTATTTCCATTTGATTTGTTTACTCGTTTGTTTTTGTGTTCGAATTTTTGTTCTCTTTCATTTGTGTTCTTTTGTTGTATGCCGTTGTTTTTGTTGACATGATGGCGTGTTCTTTTCTTTTCTGTTTTTAGAATGGCTTATGGTACCGAATATGGACTTGTCATAATTGATATAATCCAAAAAATTTGCCTATTGAGTGTTGCATGTCCCGATCTGTATGGCGCACACGATCCTTATTCGCGAACACCAAAAAGTCCAAAACGCATTGAGAGCAAAGAGGAGCAAAGCCGTTCGCCCAGTTCAGATCAGGTAAGTGCTGATTGATCAGGATTACCTAATAATGATTGCTAACGACTGATGATGATGATGATGACAATGATGATAATAATAATAATAATGGTGATGATGATGATGTTGGCTCTTTAATGCTAAATGCTAATAAATGATTATTAATCATCAAAAATTGATCATGATTGATGATGATGATGTTGATTGATCATGATTGATGATGATTGATAATGATAATACTGTTGCCGCCTTCAGTGACACGCACACTCAGACACACAGAACACAAAGAACACACGCACACACGCATCAAGTGTTAGACAAATAGCGCTACAATTTGACACATATACCAAATTTATGATCTATCTGAGCCAACAAATGAATAATAATCAAAAACAAAAGAAAAACCAAAAAAGAATATGCCATTAACTATATTTTAATCAACTTACATCATTTAATATATATGCATTAAAGATTGATTAACAATGAAACAAGCTAATTTATTGTAGCAAACGCATTTTTATTAGTTAACTATGCTATTTTATTTACACAAATTATCCCCAACAACCCTACCTACCAAAAACTAAAAACAAAAACCAATAAGAATACAATCTATTTGCATTTGTCTGGCATTTTGATTATTGAAGTGCATTTTTTTTCTTTTTTATAAAGAAATTTTTACTCTTATACACACACATACACACACACACACAAGCGACATATTTCCTTTGAGTTTGCTCCCCTCATTTTAAGTACAACACCCAAAACAAGAACAAGTAAAATACACACACACACACACACACACATGCAAGCAAGCTACATACAAAATTGTTTAGCCCAAAAAAAAATAAAATAAAATAAAAAAAATAACCATTTAGACATACATTTCTAAAACATCTAAGTAAATTTTACATATATATATACATATATATATATAGTTAATTATTTGCGTAGTCTACAAATATATTAGTAGTATTTTTAGTATATTTTTATTCCTTATAGTTATATATTTTTGCGTATTGAATTTTTGTTTTGTGTTAGTTTATTTTGGATCGGCGTAGCCGCTTCATGGGTCCATCGACTGAATTCAACGCTTGGCCAGCGCCCACAACTACGTAAAGCTATCTATCTAACTCTCCCTCTCTAGGCTGAATAAACTCTCTCTATCTCTCTCTCTCTCTCTCCGTCTCTATCTATATCTATCTAAATTTACGTTTTTAATTTGCTATCAAATAGAATTTCATCACTAAAAAGCAACTTAATTTAGCATATTTTAAGTATTATTTTCGCTATATAGTCTAGTTAAAGTTCCGCAAACTCTTCGGTTTGATTTTCCACTTGAGGCGTGTTTCTGAAGAAACTCCAAGACCCATAAAAACGCGCGCGCTCTTTTTCTCTCTCAATCTCTCTGTCTCTCTCTCCGTATCTCTCTCTCTCATGCTCTTCGTCTATGCCACACTTTTCACACTAAATGAAAACGCTATTAATTTTGCCCAGAAATTCTAGTCTATTTAACGGAACGCACATATTGTCAGCATGGTAAATCATAATTGATTGATTGAATGATTTTATTGTAAAGCAAAATAAAAAAGAAATTAAATTATTTTTATTATACATGCATATGAGCAACGTGTGTGTGTGTGTGTTTATTGTTTTTTGTTTTTTAAATATAAATTTCCCTTTGCACGCTGCATCGATTGACATTGATTGATTGATGGGTTTTTGATTGTTACACACACTGTTACACCTAACCGCTAGCATCTCTTCACGAAACATCATTGATATGCCATTTGATTGATTGGTTTTGATTGTTGTATGTTGTGTGTGCCAAATCTGTTGCCTCTCTTTCTCTATACCTCTCTCTCTCTCTCTCTCTCTCTCTCTCTCTGTCGCTCTCTCTCTCTCTCTCTGTCTTTCTCTCTATATGAGACAAGTCTTAACTTACATCCAAAAACAATTAAAAAAAACATTATTTTTTCTACTCTCCACTTAGTTGTAACCGTAACATAAAAACCAGACACGTTTCTTTGATTGATTGATTGATGTGCGTGCTTAGTGTATGTATATGTACGTGTGTGTGTATTAGTTTGTTTTTAATGTGAGGCTGATGTTTATCATATACATACAAATATATGTATATATATAATATATATATATATATATATATATATATATATATATATATATATATATATATACTTTTTTATACTATCGTACAACCAATCCAATCCACCAAAATGTAACATTTATTCGTATTCATCAAACTAACTTAACTAAACTAAATATAACTAAATCCAACTAAACTAAACTAAACTTTAACTAAACTCTAAACTTTTCCAAATACAATTAAAACAATAATTGTTAGCTGTTATGCATAATTGACCATTGATTGATATTGATATTAATTTATAAACATACACTATATATATTTATATATATCTACATATATACATATATATTCAAATACAAGTATTCAAATTATCTCTTAAAAATGTACCTCAACTCTCCATTCTCCCTGTTTGTATGTGTCTGTGTGTGTGTATGTATGTATGTATGTGGCATAACTGTTATACGCCATTTGTTTGACATATAACAGCTTTCCTTAACCGTTTTCTAAACTCCAGTTAACTGTAATTGCGCCCCTAACCTGAAAAACCCCCCATCTATAAACTCTTTTTGTATGTTCAATATATATATATGTATGTATATGTATATGTATGTATGTGTATGTATGTGTATAGTTGGTATAATTCAACTGCACTACTCCAATGCTCCCATATATCCTGACTATATAAGTGTATATATATAAACCCTTTTATACAAAATAAATATACTATAAACACAATACACAAAATCTCAGCGCCAAGAAAAGTTACAAAGCAAAGCAAAAAATCCACAACGAAGAGAAAAATACAAACAACAACAGCAACAAACAATATGGGTAACTAATATATTGAAGAAGAAAAAGTTTTCTAAATGTAGAATCAAATTTATTGACAAATTAAAATTGTAATAATTCTTATATTTAATTGAATTTGGTTTTTAGTAACATATAATTTTACATTAAAATTAAAAAAAAATATATATAGCATAGTTTTCAGAGCAGGGTGAGCTTTAAATGGAAAACAGTAAGAGATTTTAGAAAGTAAAATGAAAAGTGAATAAAAAAGTAACTTTCGTTGTTTTTAAAACAAGACAATTATAGAACATTTTTTGACCCACCTGCTGTTGTTGTTCTTGTTGTTCTCCGCCCCTCTCTCTCTCTCTCTCTCTTACACATTGTTTTGCTTTGTGTGCTTTGCGCACGCCTTTCGGACTATGTCGAATGCCCCTGTTAAGAGTCATGTTTAAGCCGGATCGTTATTAAAAGTTGTGGCAACACACCCACTCCTCCCCCCTCGCATATTATATAGCTAAACGATACAACTAGCCCGGACAGTCCGTCGATCGAGTTCATACCGGAGGCGAACGAGGCGACGGCGACGTCGACATCGGCGTACAGCACGGGGGCAGCGGTGGCGGCGGCCAACAATCCGAATGCGGCATTGGAGACGGCACAGGGCGGCTCGAGGCCCACATCGCCAGTGGGCGCGGCCGGTGAATACGGACAGGTGATTAACAGCGCCAAAGAGTCGCTAATTAGCGGCGCAGCCGCAGCGACGGCCTCGTCGGCAGCAGCGGCGGCCATTGCGGCGGCAAAGAGTCCGCAGCGGGACGAGGCTGGCGCGGCGCCCAAAGAGCTGCAGGATCGCCGTAAATCCATGTCCTGGAAAACGTTCAATTTGAAGCGTCAATTATCTAAAGTCAATATGAAAATCGGCGGCAGCCTCAATGTCAATACGGAGCTGGATTCCATCCGGAACAGCTCCTCAATATTCTATGCGCCCAAGGAGAGCTCACCGGAATCGGGAGCGGGCGACGAGTCGCCGTCACCGTCGCTGCCGCCGATCGCTGCAGCCGCCGAGGCGCTCGAGTGCCGCGAAGAGGATGTCGGCCTGGCAGCGGCGACCGCAATGCTCAATTGTGATACGGCAGCGGGCGGAGCGGCCGAGACCCAAACGCAAACGCAAACGGCGCCGCAAAAGCGTGTGGACTTTGAGCAGCCGCCGGAGTGCGGTGAGCGGCCAAACAATTTGCCGCTAAGCGAGTCACAGCAACAGCAGCCGCCAATTAAGCCGTCACGTCAAAAGTTTAAAGAGAAGGCGCGCGATCAGCGTCTGCTCTCCGTGCCGAACATCAAGTATCAGCCGCGAGAGCAGCGTTCGGGCGCCATCGGCATCGGATCAGGCGTTGGGCGGGCCAACAAGAACGATGTTTCGCCGCTGATGAGCGGCAGTCTAACCAAAAAGATACGTAAGTATGCTGTAAGCACGTGTGTAAAACAAATTCAAATTGAAATTGAAATTAAAAAAAAAAAAACCAAATAAAATAAAAGCTTCTTAACCACCCTCAACCAAGAAAAACTTCCCTAACACCCCCCTTCAACCAACGCAAAAAAAAAACAGAATGCAACAAAAGCGAGAGCGTAAAAGGCGCAAGCGTGCCAACAATGTGCTTAACCAACTGACCAATCACAGAGAGCGAGAGCGTGTGAGCGAAAGCTCTAAATAACATGTAGTTGTAGCAGTTGCAGTTAGTTGAGAGCGATCGCGAGAGAGTCAACGAAAACTGAAATTTAAATGGGAAGTGACGTGACGAAACTCACACACACACACAGACACTTACACACGCACACACACACAAACACATGAGACACAGACATTCGCTGCTGCTGCTGCTGATTTACCATGTTGTCAACAATTCGGGGTCATTGTTTTTGTACTAAATTATGTGTTTGTATTAGGACGTTCCCCATCCCTTTCTTTCTGCCTGCTCATCATGCTCTATTTGGGGCATACTCTACTCTACTCTGCTGTGCTGGTGCGCAATCTCTTTGCTAAAAAAAAAACAAAAAAAAACAAAAGCTTTGTATGTTTCGTATGCAAGACGTAGATTTTTGTTGTAGTTATGCAAGCTCGCCCACCCCCTTACCTACCTCCTAACGCCCCGCCCGCTCACTCAAAAAAAAAAAGTAAATCCACCAATTAGAGAGCGTAAATAAAAATTAAAACAACAATGCTGTAAATTAACGAAATGAAACAATTAGTTGGGGCTGCTTCATTTTTGATTTTTGAAATTGCATTTTGTATAGTGAACAAAATTTGTAGAGTTCTTTGTTTTCAATAGCTTAAAATCAAACAAAAAAAACTACAACAATAATGATAATAATAATAATTATAACCATGATAACAGTAATAATAATAATAATAAAAATTAAAGACAACAACTACAATAGCAATAGCAACAACAGATCGTTTTGCACTAATCAACAACAACAACAAAATCAACAACAACTAGCTACTACAACAACAATGCAAATCAAATTTCAAAACAAAATCAAATTCTTATCTATGCTTCTTTCTCCTGAAACTAGGCAACGGATGCAGAAGAGCTGCAATATAACTGCCTTTATGTGATTGTATGGAAGTTCTTTGGTAATTCTAACAACAACAACACACACACATATATATATAAATACACACACACACACATACTTTTGCACAATAACAGCTCACGCACACACACACACGCGCACACATAACTTACAAAACTTGGTAGTAAGCAGAAGAAGAAGAAGAAGAGAAGATGATGCAGAAGAGGAAAAATTAGCACAATCACAAAACTTAGTTACATAATGCCAAATATATGAGTAAATATGTATATATATATACGTATATATACATATTTGTATATATAATGAAAGTAGTGTAAAACTCCCCAAAACCCCCCTTCAAAAATTTAGACCACCCGTCCCTGCAATGGCGGCAAAAACAAGAAAAACCACTCATAAATGTTTGAAACAACTGTGTCTCTTTCTCTCTCTGTCTCTCTCTCTGTCTTTCTCTAACACTCTCTCTAAATATACAAATGTATATATATATACATACCCAAATATATAGTATGCATAACTGTTGTAAATGAAAACAGCAAAAAATATATCAAAGATATAAAAAAAAACCATTAAATTACCACCCCCACAAAAACCACTTAAGCATTCCAACTCACCAAAAAAAAAAAATAGTTATTTATATATATCCTCAAATCGTACTCTGTGTATGCACTGTGCAAAAACTCAAAATTACGATACCATAAAAACCATATACCATATAAATATAAGACTAAATGGGTTGTTATTGACTGTTGTACGTGACACGTTTGTTTGTGTAAGTTACATTTGCATTAAAAATTACACCAAACAAAAATCACATAAAAAATTTAATTTTAGTACCACTTTATATAGTAAGATATCTGTGGATCCATCTTCCAACACACACACACACCTCAAGTATACCGAAATACGTCTTTTAATGACTTTATGCAGCATTGTTATCGTTTATCGATAAACTAGACATATGTACATATTGTATGTGTATGTATGTGTTTTGTTTGTTTGGCTTCGCTCGTTGTACGTATGTCACTTGTCTGTCTGAAGTTTTACGGTTTTTTTCACTCGTTCGAAGTCCTTGTCGCAAAGAAACAGAAAATAGTCCCTCATGCTTGCTATTGATCACTCGATATCGATAGTTATCGAGTGCGTTATCAATCGGTCATTAATATGTTGTACCTAGCTCTTTAAAAGCTTAACAAAATTGTTCAGTTTTTTAAATATATACTTTCCTTTTGGCTTTTTACTATTTCATTTCGTTATCGATAACAACGAAAAACTTACGAAACAACATACTGTAAAATTAAACAAGAAGAACACGAATTATACGGCTTTAAATTTAAAGTTTACTTATGTATATCATTAGACACATATACGCACACACACACACATACATATATGTATTATACAATTACATGAACATTTTCGATAACATATTTATCGATAAAACATTGCTTTGATTTATCGTTGCCTAAGTAACACTCATACATACATATCCATTATCTACAGCACCATATACACATACATACATATATTAAATAAACCTACTCGGCTTACAAACTTTCTAAAGCTTTCTATTTAAGCAGTTAATTTGTTTATTATTATGCCATATGCTTACATATTGCTTATCTAACATTATCTACATGCTACGTACACGTATGTATGTATGTATTTATGTATTTTAACTATTACTATTTTACTATTGAATTATCGTTCTTGTTCGTTCTTTGTTCCGCGTGCTTTATGTCTCATATTTTGTTCCGCCCCTCACCAGCCGCCATTGTTACTCGCTGTGTTCTCTCTTTCTCTCAATATGTCTCTCAATCTTTCCCTCTCTCTCTCGTATATGTTGTGAACTTCAAATTTGTTGTATCATCATTATTCAAATGCACAATTAAGAGATTTACCAACACTTAAAATTCACCATCACCACAGAAACAACAAAATCAATAAATATCAATTTCGTTTTGATTACTAAACGACTTGTTGTTTCTTTTTTTTCGTGAAGCTCAACCACATCATTTACATTTACTGTTCACACATTTGTTTTGCCTGGCACAATAACAAAAGCAGCGGGCAAAACTGTAAATTGTATTTTACTACACAAACAAAATCTCAGTCACCCACACAGAAAGCTTACACGTTCACACGCACACGCACACTCACACATACACCCACACACACACACACGTTATGCATTCGTTTTGTTTACCGTTACGTTGCTTTTGTTCAATGCGCGCGTTTACCTCAAACCCACCTACCCACCTCCACCTCCAACGCCAGCACAAACAACAACAAACCAAAAAATATGCTACAACTTGTATTCCCCACACCAAGCCACACACACACCCATACACGCAAACACACATACACATAAATACGTGCACACAAAACTCGCACAGAGCAAAAAACAAAAAAAAAAAAAAAAGAAAAAGTATATAAAATGAAAGCAAAAGCAAAAACCGAACAACAACAAATGAAATGATGCTCCATTCAATCATTTAGTGCATTTATCTCTCTCTTTCTCTCCTTCTCTCTGTGCGTATCTCTCCTCTCCATTATTATTGTTTATTTACAATTGACCAGATCAACGGCGGAGCCAGCAATGCAAATGCGAATGCTAATGCGAGCTCAAATGCAGCGCAGCAACAGCAGCAGCTACAGCAGCAGCAGCAGCAGCAACAGCAGCAGCTACAACAACAACAGCAGCAGCAACAGCAGCAGCTACAACAACAACAGCAGCAGCAGCAGCAGCAGCTACAACAACAGCAGACAATTGGCGATCCTCTATCAGCGTCGACGTCGTCGTCAGCTAACGCAGCGGCAGCGACGCTGGCATCGGCGTCGGCGTCTGGCGTCTATGGTGCGGACGATGCAGGTGCGGGTGTTGCGGGTGCTGGCGGTGTTGGTGTTGGTGGTATTGGTAGTGTTAGTGCCAAAGCTGGCCTCTCTGGTGGCCTCTCAGGTGCGGGCGGTGGCGGCGGCGGCGGTGGCAGCGGCAGCGTTGATCAGCAGCAGCAACAGCAGCAACAACAGCAGCAACAGCAGCAGCAACAGCAACAGCAGCAACAGCAACAACAACAGCATCAACAGCAGCTGCAGCAGCATCAACAACAGCAGCAGCAACAGCAGTTAATGTCGATTGCTGGTTCTTTTTCGTCGTTTGACGGTGAATCGTTGACAGCAATTTTCGAGAATGCAGGTGGATGTGGTGGTGCTGCAGGTGCGCATCAACATCAATATCAGCATACGCATCCGCATCAGCATCAGCATCAAACATCCGTTATACAACAACAGCAGTCAGTGACATCGTACGAGTCCCTAAAAAAGTCCAAATCACAAGGTGGGAGCACAACAGAGAGCACCCAAAAGTACAACTCAACAACAACAACAACTACAATAACAATAACAACAAAATAATAACAACAATAACTAGTACTACAAACAGCAACAACTACAAATTGCACCACAAGCATTTCTCTCTCTCTCAATATAAATATATATATGTATATTTATATGTGTATTTGTGTACTACACCAATACGAAAATGTTGTTTGCATAACACATTTAAATAAAATACTATCGTCACACACGCACAGGCACGAACACGCACACACAAACACACACACACACATTTGGCACTCTATCGTTCTACTTCAGACACACATAGACACACAGAAGCACGTTGCCTGTGGTTTGCCTCTCTTCTCTGTCCTTCACTCTCTCTGTCTATTTTCTGTCCATTTGCCTGGCGGCGCCCGCCCAACCGTTTGCAGTGGAATTTTGTGATTTCAGTTTTGTGTTTCTTTTGTGTTTTTGTCTTGATTTGTTTTGCCGTTTTACTTTTGTTACTTTTGCTGGTTGGTGCGGGGGCGACGGCAGCGACAGCGTGTTTAATTGATTCAAATAGGGTAGTGGGGGAGGGTTTTGTGTTGGGGTTCGGTGTGGATGTGGGATGCGGGGAATCAAGGAATATCGCGTTTAGCCCACATTTGCTCGCCACTTTCGCTCACAAACAACTCTCGATTTCGAATTTGTCTGACTCGCTCGCTCGCTCAACACTACCGCTCGTTCGTTCGCTCGCTCGCTCGCTCGCTCTCTCTCTCTCCTTCTCTCTCTCTCTCTCTCTCTCTCCTTCTCTCTCTTTCTCTTACTCTCTCTCTCTCTCTCTCTCTCTGTACTCTCTCTTCTTCTTGTTCTGTCTTACTATTAATATATTTATGTATTTGTTTACACACACTCTGTCTCGCTCGCTCGCTCTCTCGGTATTTGTGCACGCTTCCAATTAGCAATTAAATAAAAACAGCAACAACTAACTGCAACAAAAGCTCAACAAATTCTGCATTGGCAAAGTATTTTTGCATAGTTCACACACACACGCACACGAATCGATACACGCATATAAAAACGAATGTATTGGCACGTCGCCTGCCGCACACACACACATGCATACACACACAAACGCACGCACACACACACACACACACATGCAACATAGAGCAGTGTATTTAATTGAGGACCTTGAATAATTGGCTCATCAAAGCAGCAGCAAAAACTTAACGTGTGCGGCTTACACACACAAACACACACATATACACACATACACATATACATACTCATGGAATAACAACAATAAGAACAACAATTAGCAGCCTAGTGAAAATAGTGATAAAAAATACTTAAATAAAATAATTATTAAGCAAAAGTTATGCCTACTACCGCCCGCCGCTTTTACTCTCTCTCTCTCTCTCTCTTTCCATCTCTTTCTCTCCTTCTCTCTCTCTATATATTTCCCTCACTCTTTCAAAATTCCGTAAATCTCTATTATATCAATTGTATTGTGTAATCGTTTGCCACTCTCTTTGCTGTACCGCAATTTATATATAAATACATATGAATATATATATATATTTATAAAAATATATATATACATATATGTATATATACACATATTCATGGATTAATCAAACTAATTGAATCGTTTCCCATACAAAAACTGACTTGCAGATAAATTGGATGGCACCTTCTCGAGATCCAGATCGTCATCAATGTCCAGCATTGATATGTCTTCCTCTGAATCTGTTACCTGTTTAGCTTTCATCGAGAGCTATGCAAAACGCAATGGTAAGTTGAACAACTAGAAAATGAAAAACAAAAATGTAACTTCCAATTGTTCAAAAGAATTTTATTTCATTTGAGAAAAAATTAAAAAAAATGTATATACATAAATATTTAATACTAATATCAAATAATATTTACAACAGCTAGCTTTATTCAGGATATCGATTTTGATTACTTTCCACATATACACGAATTTATATAGCATACTTTTTAGGGCTGCTCTAAATCAGTCAGGCGATCTCCTAGATTTTCAGAAAAGTATGCTATAGCAAAGCAGATAAAATATTTTAACGATTCCAATTAGAAAATCATTCTAATTGAATTCTAAATCAAAAAATCTTATTAGCTCAAATCCAAAGGGTTTTTAAAATATTATCTTTTTAAAATTATTAAAACAATAGAAAATTAAAAAATATGTTTTAAAATTTAATCTTTAAAAATATTATTAATAAAAAATGAACTAATGAATAATTCAGCCAAACACCATTAAAAGTGCAATTATACGTTGAAAGATAAGTTAAAAACGCAACGAAAATATTTTTGAGTTTTCATAGGTAAAAAACCGTAAACACATTCTTTATGTTTGCTTCCAACAATTTTTTAACTAAGAAATCCTTAGGAGAAAATTAAGTAATATATCAAACTTTTTATGGATAAAAATTCAATAAATTTAAATTAAACGAACTAAATATACAAAAATTAGGCAGAATATTTATAGTTCTTAAAATATTAATATTATTAAAAATAACAAAATACGATCCGATTATTTTCAGATATTTTGACGCTTGTTCCTACTTTATGGATTGGAACTAGTTTCGGTTCAATTTTGACATTGTTTATCACAATGCCGGAGCGCGATGTGCGCAAATCTCAGCCGGTGTTGGTTACAATAAATGGTAAACTAAATAAAACAAATAAATCGATAAAAATCCAACTAATTGGCATTTTGTTTGCTTGTTTTTTTCTCAGGTGGTCCCGTGGTACGACTCAAAGGTTCCATAACTTCCATGTCTTTTTTAGACTCCTACGGCTCTATCATACCCTATACATTTGAGCCTTGGCGTGACGAGAACAGGGACAAGAAAGATCGTAATTGAATTTCGATTGGAACACTCGATGTTGAGCCAACTTTTCAACTCGCTCTCTCTCTCTCTCTCTGTTTTAGGCACACCCACGAAGAGCAGCAGCCGCACCAGTCCCACATTTACACCAACAACTGCCAATACAATATCAAACACTTCGGTTGCTGGCGGTGCTGGTAGCGCGGGGGCAGCTGGCAGCGGCGGGATGGCTCCCGCTGGCAGTGCTGCTGTTGGCAGCGGCAGCGGTGGTGGCGGCGGTGGTGCGCCCGGTGGCAGTGGCAGCGCTGGCGCCGGCGCCGGCAGCGGCGGCATTAGCAGTAGCAGCGCCAGCAGCAGCGGCATCAGCGGCAGCGTTAGCACCGGCCTGGAAACACTCACCGATCGACAATATATCGTAATCGCTAGCGAAAAGCAAACAAAAGTCTTCGATGTGGCAAACCAATGCTGCATTAATCGTATACAATTATCGGAAATGGATTTTGCAGTCAAGGCAGAAACTATCACGATGAAAGGTCACCACAACTGGCATTCGAAATGATGACATCCTTGCAAAATATCCATACGAAATGTGCTAAGCACACTAGATCCTATATTCGATGCCCATAATCATATTATATGATCGTGTCCGTCTGTCTGTCTCAGTTTTGAATTTGTATTTATAAAACTGTGGACTATACCACTATATCATATAGGTGCCATAGCTTATATGTCGAGTATTTTGTTTCATCATGAAAGACTTTATCGTTTCTCCAAATTTCGAAACCAATCCAATCCAATGGATAAATCATTAAAAAAGTTTTTAAAAAATTTTTATATATCTGCAAGGGTTTCACAACTTCGGATCTCCGATGATAAAAGTTTCTTTTGTGTTTATTTTCCCTAACTTAATTTTGATTACGATTGTAATTGTGCCTTGATTTTCCCTTCTTTATAGATGGCTCTTGCTTAGCAACCTATCTTTCGAATGGCCATTTAATGGTACATAGTCTTCCTAGTCTAAAACTGTTATTGGATACTGATTTCTTACCGCTTATGGACTTAAGGTGCGACAGCAAATTAGCTCAACATATGTTTTAATTCTACTAAAAACTTCTTGTGTGTCTTTTCAGTTTTCAAACCAAATGTAAACAGGGAATTGTGGATCCAATGCTTTCGATATGGGGTCAACAGATCATTGTTCATGAAGATACAACTCAGTAAGTTAAAATCTCAAGCAATTCAAATTGATAAACTTTTGTAACCCGATTATCCTCTTTTATAGAATATCAAAAATATTTTGCTTTAGTCATAAAGGTCATGGATTGTACATGGCATCGCCCACCGAAATTCAAAAATTCACGATATCATCGGAATTTTGGTAAGCTGAATGCTAAATACCTTATATATATATATATATGTCATATGACTAATTATCATTTTCCATTTAGTCAATTTATTTTGGAGATGATGGGTGAGTTATATACGGTACACGAAATGCCCGAACAGCCGAAGGAGAGTTTCTTTAAGGGTCTATTTGGCGGTGGCGCCAAGCTTTTGGATCGCGAAGAGTTGTGTATGTATTGATATACCTATATATATATGTTTGTATTCAATTTGAGAATTTCCTTGATAGTTGGTGAACAAAGCGGGAAAGCAAATCGTTCCGTTGCACGGCATATACCTGGTCCCAATTTGGATCAGCTTGGTCAACGTGCTTCCACAGCCGCATCGGAAATTAGCCGTGCGCATCAGTTGGCCATGGAGCGTGGCGAGAAGCTCAATTTATTGGAGGAGCGCGCTGAGCGTATGGCCAATACAGCTCAAGATTTCAGCGGTACAGCGCATCAATTAATGCTTAAATATAAAGACAAAAAGTGGTATCAGTTGTAAAATATCTATTTTAGGAGCCAATTCTACCACAGTTATTGTAATATTGCTTTTATAACACTTTCTACTACATTACGAGTAAAGTACACTTATTTAATTTCTGTTTTCAAGTCGTCACGTTATTTACAAAAACCAAAAACAACAAAAAAAAAAACAAAAAACCAAACAAAAAAAATGTTTTTAATAAAATATATAGACCAAAAAAAACTGTTTTTTTTTATTAACAAAAAGTAGGGATTTAAGGCAGAAACTGGAATTCCTTTTTTATTCTGGAATGAATCAGTTCCAAAAAAAGGCACCAGAACCCGAACTCGAACCGTAACTGTTAATTAGGCTTATATTCAGTATAACAGAAAATGTTAGATCCAACAATTTACATTGCCTGGCTTTATGGCCTTATATTTTTAAAATTTTTAAGGAAACATGGATTAATTTATTTAAAAACCATGATCACGATTCGAACCTTGAAACATAGCATTGCTCCGAACCGTGAACTAGATAATTTTGTAACAAAAAGTTCCCCCCATTTTTGTTTGAAGACAACTTTCATTCCTTAGGGTAAAAGCTGTCGGTCTATTCTGCAATATATTATTTTTCACTTCTCATTTATTACAATTCTACTTGCATACATAGGCCGACCTGCCTAAAAAAAAATTAATGATCATATTACCCATACATGCGCATTTGTTCATCTATTACTTTGTTGCTTGCTTCACACTGTTGGGCAACGCCGATTTGAAGCTACAGCAAAAGAGTACACACAGTATATGCTTGCAGTGTTTACAAAAACGCTGTGCAAATGTTGTTATGCAGCACTGGTGTACAACATTGACTATCAGCAATCGAGTCAATCGATAGTCGTGCGCGTATCGCTGGTTGTCAGCACTAGCAAAAGCATTTTTGCTGGAGTCTAACCATTTTATTTTAGTTAATAAAATACACATATTTCCTTTTTTTTTCGTTGTGCGCGTACAAAAAGTGCAAAAAGACATTAACGCGACAGTTACAAGTGCATTAACGGGCTTGTTCGCTGACACGGACGCAGATTTGCTACAAAATTTCACACATATTTTTTTTTGTCATTCGTTTTGGCCCGACCCCCCTCGCCCCAAACTAACGCGTACAATAGTAAAAAAAAGCCAACCTTGAGAAACACCCAGCACAGCAGTTTTCAACATTTTCGTGGTAAGATTTTTCGCCAAAATAAATTTATAAACGAAATTGTGCTGTAAACGATAGGCGCACGATATCGTATATAAGAAAAAATAACACAAAAATAACATGCGCTCAAATGCGGGCTGACGTTTGACTCGATTTTTTCTTTTGTGTCAAAAAAAAAGACGATGAAAAAACATGTAAGGTGCAGTTGTAGCAGCAACTGTGTGCCTGCAGCTGTATTTGTATTTCTGTGTGTGTGTATCTATCAATGCTTAAGTGTTGGTGCGTGCGTTTGCGTTTGTGTGTGTAATGTGCATTCCAACGGGGTAAAAGAAGCGGAGCATGTAGTTGTTGTCGTCGTTGTACCTGTCATTGTAGTTGTAGTTGTCGCAGTTGTTTATCGTTTATCAGCATGGCCCCGTCTGTTTATATAGAAATCGACATTATGAACATAAATAATCGATCAACGACGAAGTCTGTTTACGTCTCTTCCTGGGCCACCTGACACTGCCCACACTGCATTTATTGTTGTTGTCCAACACACGCACACACACAAATACACTCACTCAATATATCGACTATCGATTCAATTGTTAATTTCGTTATGAATATGCGCAATATTCGCAGATAATTTTGGCAACGAAGAACGTTACAAAGCATAAATGCCAAAAAGAGAGTCCACACAATATCGCGTAAGCCAGCGAAAATCATAACAAAACAATACGCTGTGAATACATCGTAAGAAATAAATAATAAACGACACATAGCGACAACAGCGACAGAAACGACAAAAGCAGCAAAGTTGGCCAAAACGAAAAGTTAAAAAAGAAAGTGTTTTATTTTTTTTTGTGCATTTTGCCTTTTGACGTCGGACTTGGCGCCAATATATATATATATATATATATATATATATATATATATATAAAACAAAATATAATAAATAAAATTAGACTTGAAAATAACTTTATTTTTTGTTTTATATATTTGCACAGATCTCGTCTGGAAGTACACACATAAAACCCGTTTGACATTGTATTGTTAGGAGGCCATAATTCGACCAACATGGACAAGATACGAAAGGAACACCGCTCCGAGATAATAATCGGCGGCAAATATCGGGTGATACGCAAGATTGGTAAGTTCAACTATATATCCATGTATATACATTAAAATTGACTTTACAATACAGCTAACGTCGATTTAGTCTATAGAGTTATTGATGTGAAATTTGTTTTTGAGTCGTAAATCGTTAAAATTAATCAATTGATGTCAGTCTAAAAATAGAAGAAACTTTGAACTGTGATTCAAGCCCTGCCAGATCTCGAGTCTGTGGCAAAAGTTTCCACAATTTACTCATATTTTTATTAACATTTCTTTGATTTTATTTATTCATAGAAATACGATGCTAATGCCAAGCAAGAAAATTTATTTTTTTGTTTATTCTCTAATTTATTTTTAACGTTTTTTAAACGTTTGTAAACGTGATCTCAGTTAATTACTAATCCCATTGCTGGCACTTGCAGGCAGCGGCTCCTTTGGTGACATCTATCTGGGCATGAGCATTCAGAGCGGCGAGGAGGTGGCCATCAAAATGGAGAGCGCCAATGCTCGTCATCCCCAGCTACTGTACGAGGCCAAGCTGTATCGCGTGCTCAGCGGGGGCGTTGGCTTTCCCCGCATCCGTCATCACGGCAAGGAGAAAAACTTTAACACTTTGGTCATGGATCTGTTGGGTCCCTCGCTGGAAGATCTCTTCAATTTCTGTACTCGGCACTTCACCATCAAGACCGTGCTGATGCTGGTCGATCAGATGATCGGCCGCCTGGAGTACATACATCTGAAGTGCTTCATTCATCGTGATATTAAGCCGGATAACTTTCTGATGGGCATCGGACGGCACTGCAACAAGCTCTTCCTGATTGATTTTGGCCTGGCCAAAAAGTTTCGCGATCCAAACACGCGCCTTCACATCTTGTATCGCGAGGACAAAAACTTGACGGGCACCGCACGCTATGCATCGATCAACGCCCATTTGGGCATCGAGCAGTCGCGTCGCGACGATATGGAGTCCTTAGGCTATGTGATGATGTACTTCAATCGCGGCGTCCTGCCCTGGCAGGGCATGAAGGCCAACAACAAGCAGCAGAAATATGAAAAAATCTCGGAGAAGAAAATGTCCACACCCATCGAGGTGCTGTGCAAGGGCTCACCGGCCGAGTTCTCCATGTATTTGAACTATTGCCGTAGCTTGCGTTTCGAGGAACAGCCCGACTACATGTACCTACGTCAATTGTTCCGGTAAGTATTGCCGTACTACATTTTCTCTCTCTTTATCTAGCAAATATTGCCCGTCTTTTTTCCGATTGTAATTATCAATGTATGCGTTAATATATTCTTGATCACAACTACGAGCTGAGTCGCTTTAGCTATGTCCGTCCATCCGTCCGTCCGTCGCATAAGCCCAAACTTATCGACTATGGATGCTCCTAAGCCATACGCAACACAATTTATTTTGTTTTTTCTTTCAAAACTTTGCCCCGTTTTATTAGTATCGTAAAAAATGGATTTTCCTTAGCATATCTCGGAGACTACAAGAGCTAGAGGCGCCAAATTAAATTTTGAGTACATCGGATATTGGATATCTCCCTCCAATCGCCCAAAATATCAAGAAAACCAAAAAAGATCGCAAATTAAATTCTATAAACTTGCCAATTGGTTTGTTCATACATTTCAGTATTCTCAATCAGTCCTGAAAATGTTGTAAAGATCACACTTTTAGCTAACAAGTTATTCAAGAATTTAGTAAAGGAAGCTTGCGAAGGACTTTTACGTGATATGCTTCAGGCTGATCGAACATCAGTTTGACTTTTCTCCTAGTGTACTATAACCGAAAAAAGTGCGAAAATCATTTTCAAATCAAATTAAAAAATTTCAAAAACATTTTGCAAAAACTACTTTATTAGGACACACTGTTTATTCATTATTGATATTTATATTTGTTTTTGTAGCATTTTGTTCCGAACGCTGAACCATCAATATGATTACATCTACGACTGGACAATGCTGAAGCAGAAGACCCATCAGGGCCAGCCGAATCCTGCACTGCTGCTGGAACAGTTGGAGCCGCGCAACGATCGCGACAAGGAGAAAGAGAAACCGAACTGCAAACCTCCAATCACCGAGTAAAAATCAGCTGAAGCAGCAACTTTAATAAAGATAAACATCAAGTTTAAAATAAACAATAACAGCAACAACAACAACACAATTGGGTGGCAAGCGTTAAAATGAAAACAATAAAAAACAACAGCAACAACAACAATAAACACGAAGCGGTGAGAAATGCAGATAAACAGAGAATGGTATGAAAGGAACAGGCAAGCAAGTACGAAAAGAAGAGGAAGAAGAACAAGAACGAAGTTGGGATGTTTCATAATATTAATTTAAATTCAATACTAAACATATAAGAAGATGCAGAAGAGACCGGAAGCAAATGAAAATGTCTAAATGGAATTCACCAGCAACACACACACACACACACACACATATACACCCTATACACATACATACACACTATTCATATACACCCCCCCTCCCCACACACACAACAAACAACAGCAACAACACTTAGCATAATAATAATGAAAGCAAGCAAGCAGAAAAAATATATATAAAAAAGAAAAACAATATATATATGTATACATATATACATATATAACATAAATATATTATATATGTATATAGCAACATATACACATTCAAATGTCTCTCGTGTGTATATATGTGCGTATATATATATATATAAATATATATTATATTTAATTCAATAAAATGCAAAATTAATAAAAACAAAACAACAACAAACGATGCAAAGTAAAACGCAATAATAACTAATTAATTAATTAATTAATAACAAACAAAACATAAAAACAACAAAAATAAAAACACGCATGTAAGGCCAAGCGGAGATGAATATAAAAATCAGCAAAAAAAAAATTAAAATACAAAAAAAAAATCAACAAAACGCAAAACTGCAAAGTAAATTTGCATTGTAAGCCGTAATAATTATAAACATAACTTATATTTAATTTTTTGAATTACATCAATAAATATGTTGAAATTAAAAATATGATACCGTGTTTTTTTATTGCTGCCAAATTGGTCTGGAAGATTCTTCATCTACGAAGTATAAAGTATATGCATAAATTCTTGATCAGTATCACCCATCAAGTGGTCCTATCTTTGTCTCTGTTTCTATGTAAACAATCAATTTTTCTTCATAACAGTTGCTTTAGATCCATTTGTAGTGTCGCAGTTGAAAAAGAATTGTAATTCACAGATACCATATTTTAAACTCACACAACTTCGTCAAAACTGAACCGATTTTCGTGTTTGATGTCATTTTGGTCATGATTTGTCCTCTAAATTAAATCTACAATCAAAAAAAAAAAAATATATGCATTTTCGGAAATAAAATTTTTTGCGTTTTTTGGAAAAAAAAACCATGTACTCCCCCCTAGTTCATTTTGGAAAAAAAATGTTTTTCAAAATTTAGAATTTAAAATTTATAGTTTTAATCCATTTTACTTGGCTCAAATAGTATAAAAAACATCACTTCAACTGATTCTGAGGGGGTCAAATTTTTAGAGGAAAATCATGCCAAAATTGATAAAAATTTTGACATGTAAAGTTCTCGGATCCATAGCTCCCACATTTAAAACTCACACAACTTCGTCAAAACTGAACCGATTTTCGAGTTTGATGTCATTTTGGTCATTATTTGTCCTCTAGATTAAATCTACATTCAAACTATATGCACTTTCGGAAAAAAAAAATTTGAAAATAATTTATATCATTATCCAATACACAAATAACAAATACGAATATCGAACCACAATATCATAGCATCGAAAGGAACACTTGGGATATCAACTTGCATCTAATAGACAGATAGAGGCAAGTAAATTCACGGAAATCGATAAATATCGATTCGTTATTTTAAGCTAAAGTCCGCATTTTTGTTGAACGGTCTGGCTTTTAAGCCTTAAAAATTTTATAGCAGTCAAAGTTATTTAAGGAACTGGTGATTTCGGTGTAAGTTCTCTAATCTGCAGTTGTTTACAGGGTATCCGTTAGTCGAGCACTGTGCCATAGTTCGCCTCAGTTTTATTTCTTTGTGTTTTGCCTAACAACTGGCGACGTTTTGACTGATATTAGACAAGAGCTGTCTCGTGGGTTTACTTGAGCTCCGATTGCCAATCGAATGCAAACAAAGCATTATAAACAAATCCTGTAAAATGCTGTAAACAGCAACGATTTTAATGAAAAAGTTGAAGCTTGGCTCAGATGTTTACTCATTGTCATCAGAAATGGCCAAGTTGAATAAGTTTTGCCCATTTTTTTTAATATTAATTTTCATTTTAACTTTGTTTTCTTATGGTTGCTGGCTTAGTAACAATCGAGTGCTTATTTTTCCCCCTTTTATTTATTTTTAGAACAGATTGTCATTCAAAATTTTGTTGAATCGAAAGAGTTGCAATAAGATGATTCATTTAATTGCTCTATCGTTAACTCATCAAATTTATTTTTTCTACTGATTAACTTTTTATTTTTTATATTTGTATGGCATCGTAAAGGGCGTATTATTTTAATAACGTGTTGAAGGAAATATCTCCGAGCCCCTTAAAAATAAATATTGATATTTTATAAAAACTAGTCTCTCAGTTTTTAAGCTATCGTCATGAGATATTCAAATATTCAAACGAAATTTTCCGCTAACTTTTTTTTACATCAACAATATATAATCAATTAAAATATTGAATGGCGATAGAGTCCAAAATAATCCTTTTTGCTTAAGTCAAATCATAATTTATAGTTCAGAAAAAATATATGAACGAGATATATACAGTTTACCGTAAAGATTAGAAAAGTAGTTAATGTCAAATTTTCGTAATAAATAAAATTTTTTGTTTTAAAAAAATGTATTTATTATTGTTTCTTATATTAAATTTGTGTTTTTATTGTTTTTGTTATAAGCATTGTTAATTTTATTATTGTTAAAAGCCATCAAACTTTCTACATAGAACTTGCTTTTTTTAAGGGCTTTGTCTAAGAAAATACTATACTAGGATTCTAACCCTGATTATCATTATGATATTGCTTTTGAATGATCCGTCCGTTTCGTAGGACTGCTGACATATATCTAAATACATATTATTGCTATATGCTATACTATATATTACAATACAATATATATATAATATACTAATACTGAATCCAAAATAAGGAAAGGGAGGCAGGTTCGAAAAAAGGATAGTTGAAATATAATTGTTGTAAACATAAATATGTGTAAAACAGTTTTCTTCAACACTTTGATAAAGAAAAATAGGTTGTGTTTTATGAATTTGTAGGGGATTTTTTGTAATTTTATTTGTAAACTTTTCTCATAATAGATTACAATTGTTGTTATATTACATACTTGTATACTTAATGAATTAATTGTGTTTTTGTTTATTCATTATTTTAAATATTATTCATTTGTTAATTATTTTTTTGTTTGCCTTTTTGCGCTTGGCAAACGTCATCAGTTCACAAAAAACAGCGCCAAACAAAAAATATAAAAAATAGATTGTTGCGCACATATTTTGTTGTTCATAATCGATTAACATTGAAAAAAATGATATATGAATGCATATAGATTTGTTTATTTTTCGCTTTTCTTTATTTATTTGTTATACCTCATAAACGTAAAATTTGTGCTCGTCTTTCAATTCTTGATTCAAACTTGACGCATTTCTTCTAAACGCAAATTTGTCATACTTTATATAGGTTTGGGTGTGGGGCGTAGGGAGAAGGGGGTGTGGGGTTGGGGGTGTGTGTAATTGTGCACCAGATTTGATAGACGATGCAACGTCTGGGACGTCACCGTCGACGATTGCCTGGCGACACCTTTTGTAACTTAAGCGGATGAAAGAAAAACACATTTTCCGCGCTTCAAATTTGTTTGTGTTAGCTAATAAAACTAATTGTAAGTGAGTAAGTGTATGTGTGTGTGTTTATGATAGCATATATACTATATATATATATAATATATATGCAAGTGTGTGTATATATGGGCATGGGTGTGTATATAACGATGCACTGCTGCGCTGGCTCTGATAACAAGTCAAGCCGCACAAACTATAGCATTGATAACAAACTATATATATATAAATATATATATGTATACATATAGTGCATACATATATTTAAATATATATGTAAATATTTAACATACTTGTAGGTGTGTGTGTGTAAGTGATGTGTGTCGATCACGTTTTGCTTGCAGTAATGTGTATCCTAGGGTTTATCTGTGTCCGTGTATAACATTAAATTCTATATACATATAATAGCTGCTGTACTCTCTTCTCGATTTCGATCGCTTTTCTCTCTCTCTCTCTCGCTTTCTTTTGTTTTATAAAAATAAACTATATATATGTGTGTATATACACATGTTATATATATATATATATATATATATATATATGTGTATATATGCATATCTAATTCTTGTTAGCTCGTCCTGCAATGCAGCCAGTGCATTTAATTGCCGTTTTATTCGATATATATATTGTTGATTTGTTTTCCCATTGACCTGGGCCGCCGGCATTGGGTCGACCTAGTCGGCCAATACGTTTGGCTTGCTGCCGCTCTGCTTCTCCTTGTCGCGCTCGGCGCGCTGCTGCTCCGGCGTCAGCATATTGTCGTTGCTCTGCTGTTGATTCTGATGGGTCTTCTGCTTCAGCATTGTCCAGTCGTAGATATAGTCATACTGATGGTTAAGCGTGCGGAACAAAATGCTGCAAACAAAACAGGAAACAATCAATGAAAGCTCATTTTGCATTTAGCCACAGGATACAGTTAACAGCTGGCGGCCACTTACCGGAACAACTGGCGCAAATACATATAGTCCGGCGCCTCCTCGAAGCGCAGACTGCGGCAGTAGTTCAAATACATCGAGAATTCGGCCGGATAGCCCTTGCACAGCACCTCGATGGGTGTGGACATTTTCTTTTCCGAGATTCTCTCATATTTCTGTTTCTTGTTGGTCGCTTTCATGCCCTGCCAGGGCAGGACGCCGCGATTGAAATACATCATCACATAGCCCAAGGACTCCAAATCATCGCGACGCGACTGCTCGATGCCGACGTGCGCATTGATCGAGGCATAGCGTGCGGTGCCCGTCAGGTTCTTCTCCTCGCGATAGGGTATATGGATGCGTCTGTGTGGATCGCGATACTTCTTGGCCAGGCCAAAGTCGATCAGGAAGAGCTTGTTGCAGTGCCGTCCGATGCCCATCAGAAAGTTATCCGGCTTAATATCACGATGGATGAAGCACTTCATATGCACATACTGCAGGCGGCCAAGCATCTGATCGACCAGCATCAGCACGGTCTTGATGGTGAAGTGGCGTGTGCAAAAGTTGAACAGATCCTCCAGCGAGGGACCCAGCAGATCCATGACGAGTATGTTGAAGTGCTTCTCGTTGCCGTAGTAGCGTATGCGGGGTATTCCAACGCCCCCGCTGAGCACGCGATACAGTTTGTACTCGTAGAGGAGCTGTGGGTGGCGGGCACTGGTTGCTTCCATTTTGATGGCCACCTCCTCGCCGCACTGCATGCTCATGCCCAGGTAGATGTCGCCGAAGGAGCCGCTGCCTGTTGACATCGAAACAGAAATGAAATTCAATTCTCCATCAAATCAGAACACAAATCCAAATCTGTGCACGCTGCGTGGCGATTTCGCCAGGGATCTCGCCAACTGCGCCATACGCGTCGTGGCCCGCAACGGCAATGACTAATTGATGGGGTCAGTTGAGCACTTACCAATTTTGCGTATGATTCTGTATTTCTCGCCCACGATTATCTCGGAACGGTGGTTCTTCATTTTTATGAGTTTGTCCATAGCTGGCGGCTGGGCACAAATTGGAGTATTGAAAAAAAAAACTCGATACAAACTATATTGTGAAGTGCGCGCGTGTTAGCTATTTGTACGCTGGCCGTACGGGTTCGGACGCAGTGTGCCTTGCCTGCGAGCAGTTAAATACGTCTGTTGCGTTTAACTAACTCTCTAAATCTTAGTAAATTTCTTTTGGACAAGAGCAATGTTAGCGATGGGGCTGCTCGACAATAACAGACGGACACAAACAGCTGTTATCGGCAACGACCTTGCGTTGCGTGTGTTATCGCACAATGAATTTGCAATGCAATGGCACCATCGCGATAGGACAATCGATATTTGCGAAACACTTAACACTTATGTCGTCAATTTAAATTGAATTTGGTGTTACTAAGTCACGCATTTCAGATTAATTTTATTAGATATAGCATTCAATGCATTTTAAGTTGTTTCTTCTGGTAGCAACTAAAATTATCGATTAATGTATACGATCAATATGCACTTGCAACTGCAAACTAATCGATATTTAATTTTGCAAATTTCAAATGAATGCCGTTTTGCTTTTTATTGTTTAATGTGTAGCAATCAAAAACTTATATAATATATACAAATTTCGTTATTTGCGTTCAAATCTCGCATATAAAATGCATTAAATGCATTTGGCACCTGTGTTTCTGGCGATCAAACTAATTTGCCAGCTTTGGCGGGTAATCGTTGAAACGATGAATTGGCAGGTGTAGCAGCATCGATATTTCGTAACACCTTTTTATTATAGCGCAAAATTAAAATAGAAAAGTTATTTTATACAAATTTCGTTTATTACTACCAAGTGTCGCAGACTTATTGCTGACAAGTTACATAATTAAATGCAATGTAGTTGGAGCTGGTCGGTTTGCGATATGCTTGGTAGCCAGTGGCGCAGGATCAAACGAAATATGCTGCCAACTGCGCCATTTTATCCTTGGGCGGCCGGCCACCATGGCGACCGCCACGTGCATTGCCACCACCGACGCCGCCGGCACCGGCAGCCGCCGCACCGCCGCCACGTGGCGCACCGCTGCGCACTGGACGCGAGGCAACCGCCCGATGTTTCTCCACCAGATGGGAGAACTCATTTGAACAGAATATGCAGCCGCTCTTCTCCTCGCTGCCATCCTTGAACTTGGACTTGTCCGATTTGTACACCACATTGACCAGCTGGGCGCCACACTCGCTGCACTTGCTCTCTGCAAGGAAGGAGGTGGTAAATATGTTGGAATTCACTTTTTTTTTTCTTGGACTCACCTTCGACTGTGATTTTGGTGGCACCCTTGAAGCAATTGATGATGACATCGCAGCGATTGCAGCCCAGCTTCCAGGTGGGCGACAGTGTGCTGTCCAGCACGAGCACGCCCGCCTCGCACTCCACACAGCCGGAGATGCCCAGCGTGTTGAGCGAGTGCGGGCAGGTGGGATGCGTGCAGGTGTTGCAGCCGCCAAACTTGGGCATGTCCCTAAACGGCGGATGATTGTAACAGTACGGGCAGAATGGGAACGAGCGCCCCTTCACGCCCGTCGAGAACGCCAGCAGACCGAAGTCATCCAGCGGGCACTTGAACTCCCTGTACACCTTCACATTGCCATTGGGCAGCGTATAGTTCTCGTCGCAGTGCGAGCAGTACAGACGCGCCGGTTTCGTCTGCAAATCCGGTTAGAAAGAGATGGCAATATGTTACTGTTATTTCATGTTAAGTTTGGATTCGAATAGCATAATCCCCACATAACCACTTAAATTCAAAATCATTGTCTCCCTCTATCCATAACTATCTTGAGATATATCTGTTTCTGTATTTTACCTATAATTCCCTTGCCTGTACCTATATAATTATCATAATTTTTGTTTTCAACTTCATCCATATCTCAAATTCAAATTGTATTGCTCTCCCTATACATATAACTATATTTTGATTTATACCTACACCTTTAGCTATTAATTTTTAACATAAAATTTACTCATTTTTATATATATACAACTCTAGCTCACATCCTTAACTAGTTATATATTTGACAATATCTGCATCCCTATATCAATGCGTAATTTAAAATATAAATTATTATCATATCTATGTTTTCTAGACGAAAATGAATATATATATAAGTTCTCTTGCCTTTCATAACTTGATTTACATAATTTATAATTCATCGACAACCCTTCTAAACCTTTAGCTAACCATATTTATATCTTGATCGTTTCCATCTATATTTTGCTATATTTAGAGGTAGATATCGCACCTGAATGTACTTCATGTAGCGTCGACATTTGCCGCAGCGCGAATGCGCCTTGCCGGACTCGGCCAGCGGCGAGAACGAGGACTCGAAGAGCATATCCATGCTGGCGATGTTCTGTACGAAATACATGAATTTGAGCTTGAAGATTTTGATGGCGTGTCGCAGCACATCGTTGAAGTCCGCGGAGCCCTTGGCGATCAGGGTGAGCATTCGCTCCACCTCGGAGCGCATGGTGGGCAGCACCAGTTCCGGATCGATCTTCTGATAGCCATGGACGAGCACAATGCCCAGCGTGGTGGGTATTAGCTTGCGTCCGGTCTCGATGCGCACATAGTTCCGCTGGCAGATGTTATTGATGTGCACCGGTATCGAGGCGTCCGTTCCGATGCCGTGCTGCTCCATGAGGGTGATCAGTTCCGCCTCGGTTAGATAGTCGGGCGGACCCGTTTGGCTCTCGGCCAGGCGGACATCGTTGATGGCCACTTGGGTGCCCTGGACAAACGGCGGCATCGGCTCATCCTTGCCAAAGGCCTGCCATGTCATCACCTTGGTAAAGCCGGCGTCCAGCAGCACATTGGCCGTGCACGTGAAGCACTCGATGCCGACCAGCAGCTTGGCCGTTGTCACCCGATACTTCAGATCGCGCGATATGGTGCCCATAAAGTGGCGACAAATGAACTCGTAAACGCGCCAGGTGTCCCGATCAAAATCGTTGCGCTGGCCGAGCTTCATGGGCGTTATCGGCGGATGATCGCCGGCATCTTTGCCCTTGCGCGGCGTCTGAAAATCGGCGGCAATGGCGCGCGCCTCCTCGCCAAATTCACCGGATGGCTGCAGCACTCGGAGCACGGCGTGCAAATCGAAATTCTCCGGATACTGATTGGTCTCTGTGCGTGGATAGCTGATGTAGCCCTGGGTGTACAGTCGCTCGGCGATCTGCATCGCCTGAAATGGTCCGATGCCCAGACCGGAGCTGCAGATACGCATCAGCTCGACGGTGTTCAGGGCTTGTGGCTTGCTCTTAAACGTCTCCTTGCTGCTGACGCTCTCCACGCTACGCAGAAGAGGAAACCGTAAATATTGAATCAAAGAATTGGTGGAAAAGAAAAGAAAAGAAACACTCACGTCGCCTCCTTGTGCTCCTTGACGCGATTCAGCAGCATGATGGCAATGTCCTTCTTGAAGACACGTCCGCGGCCCCATTCGAGCGTAAACTCCGGCTGGCCGGCCATCAGCTGCAGGTACCAAAAGGTCTCCGGCTTGAACGTTTGGATGTCGTCGTGCCGCTTCACACAGAAGCCCAATGTGGGCGTCTGGCACGGACCGTACGAGATGAGCGATGAGTCCAGATCGCCGTAGCGACCCTGAAAGAATTTCGTTTGGAAACGGGTGAAGGCGCAGCCGATGCGCAAATCCAGCTCCTGGCGTGCATCCACAGACTTGGCCTCGTTCTCGTTGGGATGACCCAGCGTCTCCATGGCGTGCTTGATATCCTTGTCCGTGATGGCCGAGAAGTGGGCACGAAATGTCACATTGCGACTGTACACATTGTGGATGACATGCTGCACAGCGTCCATCACCTCGAAGCAGATGTTCTCGCCCTCCTTGTCGCAATCGAGCCACAGGACGAGGTAGTCGCAGCCGCGCGCCTCGTGCGCAAGGAACGAGCGCATCTGCTGCTTGGGATTGCACTCCTTCTTCTCGGTGGGGCAGCCGAACAGCTCAACGGGATCCACCTTGTCCCACGAGGTGTATTTGCTGGTGAAGTCCAGGGACATCACGTGACCGCACACCGACGTCATCCGGAAGTGAACGGTGCCCTCATTCCGAAAGTGCCCCGTCCACTCGTGCGTCGAGCAGGTATTGTTGCCTGTCACCAATTAAAATACAGGGTATTTGTATAGCAACATATATCTTCTTTCCTTCAATACATTGCACTTGACTAAATTAAAGGTCAACTGTTCTAGCCTGATTTCAACTTTTCTAGTGCATTTAAAAAACAATACACTTAAACAATATATTTTTTAAATATTCTATGTTTTATATTCAAATGTTTATATAAACCAAATTTGGTATCGTTAGATTTTAGGAAAACCTTCGAAATTTAAAATATCTCACATACTTTAAAATTTTATTATTAATTATTAAAATTTTTACATTTTACATTTGTAGAAGGGTTTTTGAAAATTTAAAATGGGTTTCTCGTTGAATTTGATTGTTAAAGAAATACAAAAAAAAAATGTATTCAAAAGTACTTTCTGTATTTTCTGAGTCTGTTGTTGGAAAATATATGAATTTATTGTTCCAAATCCTTTAAAATGGATCCCAATGTAAAACCGGCAAAATGTGTAAAATATGTTTCCAATAAATTTTAATAATTTTAAAGTGAGCTTTTTGGCGATCGGATATTAAACAATAAAAATTCTATGCATATGATCTTTCATAAATTTTCCGCACTGACATCATTCGAGATAACTACCGTAAAAAATGCAGTTGTCTAGCGCTAACGGTTTATGTTGTACTTAAATCAACTATCAATCGGTCAATCTATCATTCCGGGTCAGTCAGACACATATGTTTATATTTGTGTATATATTTAGATGATCGTTAGTTGTTTTGTTTATCGTTTCTAACCTCGCTTTGCAGTGCAGCGCCCGTTGGAGAGTATTCCGGCCAGGGCGGCAGCCAGCGAAGGCTTCTCGGCCACCATTAAAACGTTCTTCATGGCCTAAATATGTTGATGATGACACCTACAGCTCTCACTCTCACTCTCTCTCTCTTTCTCGCTCGCACTCTCTTGGTCTGATGGTTCGCACGCACAATGGGAGATGATTCTTGTTTTAGCGACACTCTCATAGATTAACCTAAATATGCATGTGTGTGTGTGTATGTGTGAATGCGTGTGTGGAAGCTGCTGCCGGTCTTTTTTTTTTGTTTGTTTTACATGTGAACGTTACGCTATCTGCACTTGCCGCGCCTTATTGCCACCAATTGCAATGCGCTCTAAAGCGGCGCCTATTGCTTTTAAACACACTTGATTTATGATGTAAATAAATATTAGTGCAGCGAGTAGTTGCAAAAAAAAAAAACCGTGTAGCCGTGTAGCTGTTGTTAGTGATGTACAAAAAAAAAGAAACACTGCAATTAGGGATGTTAATAGCGAATCGATAGTCTCATATGCTCGCTATCGATACTGGCTCACAATACGATTCACAATACATCGATGTATGCAGACCAGTATGCAGCGCTGCGCTTACATATCGATCCTTAAACGTGTCGTCGATACGACATGTATCGTTGGCATTTTCCAGTTCTATATGCAATCTATAATTAAATGATTCGTTTGCAAATATGCTTTGCAATAATTAGTTTATAATTAAATTACATTTATTAAATACTATTAAATTAAAAAATTTGAGCTATTTAATTACCGAAGCAGTTTAAATATTGCGCCAAATGTGGTAACACTGGCACAAAATCAACCACCCAATGCTGGGAGCTGTCTCCCACACAAACACAACCACACAAACACTTGCTCAGGCAACTTGCAGATGCAGGCAGAGCCGCAACCGCAGCAGCAGCAATAGCACTAGCAGCCACCGCCAGTCGGTTACTCAGTTGAGTTTCGACCGTGAGCGTGTTAAGGTGCGCGTCATTGTTTTGCCGTCGTCCGTATTGCTGTCGCCGCTGCTGCCGCAGTCGTCGTGTGTTTACGTGTGTGTGCGTCTGCGTCTGAGTGTACGTTTTTGTTGTTTTTTTTTGTTGGTTGTTTTGTATATTTTTTTTGGCGACGGTTAGCAATATTTTTGAACGCAGATGTATACATTATATATACATATTTATAAATATGTGTCTATATTAAAAGTTTTTATTATTGAATAAGAAAAGTTCGTGTCTTTACTATACATTAACACACATTCACAAACACACACACATCATCATCTGTACACTTTTGTTTTTGGCCAAGAAATGCCCAGCAAAGCGTAGCCAAAGTAAAAGCAGAAATTGAGAGTTGTTTTTGTGTTTGAGCGCGTTTCGAGTGCGTTGCAACAACAACAACAACAACAGCAACACCTACGCAACACCGGCAACAGCAGCCGTTGTTTTTTATTTCTTTCTCTTTTTGTTGTTTTTTTTTGGTTGCCGTCGCTTTCTTTTGTGCGCCCATGCACCCCTTTCCCCCTCTTCACCCCTTACCTACTGCATACACCAAAGCGCACTCTGTTGGCGCCGATTTGCAATTGTCCCTAGTTGTTGGCATTTTGTTTTTTAATGTATCGTTATTTTTAAATTGATAACGTATTCAATTTGAATATAATTTTTTTTGTTCTTGAGTGAAATTTTTTCACAGATATGTGAATGAATTTGACAAACATTTACGGAAATTGCTTAGCACAAACAAATAGTGCTTATTGTTTTAACTTGTCCTAAATTCGGCTTAAAACTAAATTAAAAAAAAACCCGTTCTTATGAGCTTTGGCATTGTTTTTGTTGCTGTTGTTTCTTAAGCTTTTATGTTATTGCTGCTGTTCTTGTTGTGCTAGCAAATGACAGAACAATGGCTCAAGCTCCGCTTGGAACTCATTTTTTGTTGTTGTTTTGCAAAGCTTGCGAGAGCATGTGTAAAAATCTACCATGATTGACAGTTTGGTCGATCTCTTTTGATTCTGCTTCTTCTTCTTGTGCTCTCTCGACTGCAGCTCAGCAACAAAGTTGAAGGCCTTTTTGCATACGGCAATGTTATTAACAACAACAAAAACATGGCTCTAGGCAGCTTTAACAAAAAAACAAAAACAAAAAAAATACGAAAACTGGTTTTTGTAAAAGTTGTTGATTTTTTTTTTATAGCATTTAAATACATACAACTTTAACCAATTTTTATGCGTATTTATGTGACGTCATCTGCACTATAAAAATTGATTTGAAAAAATAATCACAAAAAAAAAACAAATTCAATGTATTTAATTTGTATTGCATATCGTGTTACGTCTTTCAAGTCATAGCAACAACAAATAACAATAATTCAATAGCTTAAATATAGCAGAAACACATATAGAAAAAATCGAAAGCTTTGGGCAACAGCAACAAAAAAACATTGGCGCAGGCGCCGCTAGCAATAAACGCACAGTAGAAGAAGCAGAAAGCGTTGGCCACAACAGCAACAAGCAAAGAGAGAGAGAGAGAGCGAGAGATATTGATCAGCAGCAAAAGCTGAACTGAACTGAGCTGAGCTTGGTTACAAAAGCTGCGCTCAATACTCGCTCCCGCATACATATGTATATACATATACAATTTGACACATACACACACACCCGAGCACAGTCGCTCACTCACTCCTCACTTGTGTTTACCTGTCTAGTTGGCGCTCTCATCAACATTTTGGACGCGTTGCTAATTGAAAACTCCCTCTCTCTCTCTTTTCTCTCTCACACACGCTTAAAATTACTCTCTCGCAGAATGACGTGAGGAAAGTTCATAATACAAAAATACATAATTAAATTGTAGCTGTATAAAACAAACAAATTGAAGAAAAAATAAAAAAAAACAATGCATTTGCTAAAAACAAAAACTAAGCTATTATCGAAAATGTCGAAAATCAAAAGAAATTAGCAAAGGTGCATTTGGTAAAGCAAAAGCAAAAGCAAAATAAAAATAATTAAATAAATAAATTGATCAACATACACAACTGCAATAACAGCAGCAACAACAGCGATCTGAGCAGCAATAGCAGTATCAACATAACGGCCACAACATGTTGTACACGCTAAGTAAAGCAACAACAAGAATTCGACTCAAAAGGCAGCAGCAACATAACCAGCCAAAAACAACAACATCAACAGCAACGAGAGCAGCTCAGCAACATCTCTGGCTTTGGAGCTTAACATTTTTGGCTGCATTTTGCGCACAGGTAAGCAAAGCTTACGTATACACATACTTATACACATACACAGACACACATGTATGTACATATACATATATGTATATGATCATTAACTTTCTTTTGACAGCCATGTTTAGCAACATTGCACAGACACTGGCAACATAGTTTTACAACAACACGAGCATCTGCACGAGAACAGACCAGCATGAGAAGAACCGAACAAGTGCAGTCGTGATTTATGCGTCTCTCTTGTGCCGCCGCTCTCTGCTGTTGCAATCTTTCATTGTTTTTAGTGGCTGGGCGCATTTCCCATGTTAATTAAATTCAATTATTTCGCATCGTGTTTTTGGTTGTGTTTGTTTGTTTGCTTTCTGCTTGCAAAACTTGTCTTCTAGCCGAGCGCAGCGTTTAGCGGGTGTGCAGCTTGAGGGGCGCAGCTGCGGGTAGCGGTGTTGAGTTTTTATTATTATTATTATTATTATTTTTTTTTTGTCTTTCGTGTTTTACTGTTTCCGTGCGAGACCTTGAGCGCTAGGCCAGCCAGTTGGAGTGAATGAAATGCAAATATTCAAGAAATGAATATGCATTCGACAGATGCGAACAGACTCGGATACACGGATACGCAACAGCACGGTTTTAAGCGATCAATAGATTATATATTTGGATCGTGTTGCATAATAATTGAAGTCTTAATAACGGTTGATAACATATACATGAATACATATGCATGTATGTATGTACATACTGATTCTGAGGGGGTCAAATTTTTGGTAAAAAATCATGTCAAAATTGACAAAAATCCTAAGCTCCCATATTTCAAACTCACATAACTTTGTCAAAACTGAACCGATTTTCGTGTCTGATGGCATTTTGTTCATGATTTGTCCTCTATATTAAATCTACATTCAAAATATATGAGTTTCCGAAACAAAATTTTTTTGAATTTTTTGGCAAAAAACCATGTACTCCCCCCTTGTTCATTTTGGAAAACAAATTTTTTAAAAATTTAGAATTCTAAATTTATAGTTTTAATCGATTTTATTTGGCTCAAAGAGTATAAAAAACATTACTTCAACTGATTTTGAGGGGGTCAAATTTTTGGTAAAAATTCATGTCAAATTGACAAAAATTTTGACATGTATAGCTCTCGGATCCATAGCTCCCATATTTCAAACTCAGATAACTTTGTCAAAACTGAACCGATTTTCGTGCCTGATGACATTTTGGTCATGATTTGTCCTCTATATTAAATCTACATTCAAAATATATGAGTTTTCAAAATAAAATTTTTTTGAATTTTTTGGCAAAAAACCATGTACTCCCCCCTTGTTAATTTTCGAAAAAAATTTTTTTTTAAGTTTAGAATTCTAAATTTATAGTTTTAATCGATTTTATTTGGCTCAAATAGTATAAAAAACATCACTTCAACTGATTCTGAAGGGGTCAAATTTTTGGTAAAAAATCATGCCAAAATTGACAAAAATTTTAACATGTACAGCTGTCAGATCCATAGCTCCCACAATTCAAACTCACATAACTTCGTCAAAAATGAACCGATTTTCGTGTCTGATGGCATTTTAATCATGATTTGTCATCTTTACTAAATCTACATTCAAAATATATGAGTTTTCGGAAATAAAATTTTTTTGAATTTTTTGGCAAAAAACCATGTACTTCACCCTTGTTCATTTTGGAAAAAAATTTTTTTTTATACCCTGAACCCATTGAAAATGGGTAAAAAAGGGTATAATGGTTTTGTGCAAATGTATGTAACAGGCAGAAGGAAGCATCT
>SCDY01000411.1:0-63528 GCA_004143825.1 Drosophila micromelanica
ATGCAAGTGTAAACGAGCTGAAATGTTTATGGAACCAGATCGCAGGGTTCAGGGTATCTCCTAGTCGGGCGGCCCCGACTAGAGCCTTCTCACTTGTTTCCTCTCGTAATGCGCAGCGGGTGTGTAGAGTGTGTGAAAAAAAGAAGAAGAGTTGGGGCCCGCAAATAACTGTGCCTGGGCCAATGCACGTGATTTTCTAGCCACAATGCGCTGCTTATGCCTCGTATGTAATTATTATGAAATACAAAAAAAAAAAACAAAACAGAAAAAAATTAAATAAAACGTTGCTGCTGCAGTTGCAGTTTTTTATTTAGTGGCACGGTTCAATGACCCGCATTGTTATTATTGTTGCCGTTGTTATTGTGGCAAGTGCATTATACAGGTTTTCCTTTGTGTTGCCAAAATTGAGCAAATAAAAAGAAAACACTATTGAAAGAAAAACATGAAAAATAAAAAAAAACCTTGCGTGTTGGCATTTTCAGCGTCGCTGCGTCTGCCACAAAACTTGGCCAAAATTGGCGGCATGGGCCAGGTACAGCTCTGTAAATCAGGTCAGGCTTGACGGCGCGCGTATTGGCCTTTTTGCCTGCGTTCCGCTTTGAACCAGCTCGTTTTTTAATTGTCTTGACTTGGCTGAAACAAAATTTTCGCTTCTGTCCTTGCCTTAAATTGACAAGTTGATTTCCTTGGCGCCGTCTCGTGTGTGTCCTCTGGTTGCCCTTTGCCTCTCACCAGGCGACCAGGCTTAAATTGATTCAGTTACTCTTCGCCCTAACCAGCTCCGTCTCGCTCCCACATGCATGTGTGCGCGCGTGTGCGTCTGTGTGTGCGTGTTTCATTCATTGATTTACCCAACCTTAAAATATGCTCTCTCATACTCTACACAAAGTACTCTCTCATGCCCACTCACACACACACACAGACACACACAACCAAATCTACTCTTTTCTCTCTCCTCTCTCTACCTCCTCTCTGCTGTTTTTTTTTTATTTACTAGACGTCTCTCCACACAATTCTATTTGCTGTGTTTGTGTATTTGAACTGGTGCTGACGTAAAGGGTCCTTTCCAGCTGTTGCCACCCACACAGCCCCTCTCCACTCCCCTCAGTCCCTCTGTTGTGCGTTGTTGTGCGACGCTCTCAATGTGCTTGTTGTTGGCCCACATTGTAAAATTGTTGTTTTCACGTACTTTGATGGTTTACTGTGGCTTATGATGGCATAATTTCTGTTTCTTGTTGTATGCCTTTGCAAAGGGTATTTCAATTTTGTTACGAAAGCAAATCCAGCTTTATAATATATTTATATAAGTAAATAGAAGCTCTACCGATGCATATTTCTTCTGGTCTCTTAACTTCTAAGCTGCGTTTTTTTTTTGTTTGTAATATTTTTAAATAAATAAAAGTCCATGATTATTAAAAGTAAAAGTAAATGTTATTTCTTTTAATATTTTTTTTTGCAACGAACCCTCTTGTAAACTTAATATATCACACATATTATTTTTTAGAGTATTAAATTTTTGGCTTTTATACTATACATTTTCTTCCCCATTTTCTTTACAACCAGCAAAATTGACACAATTTTTTTTTATTATATTGGCCCTGAGGGGTACGTGGGCTGGATAGAAAGTCATTGCACTCTCAGGACAAGGGTTGTGAAAAGTGACAGCTGCCAGCTGCTTAGCCTAGTTAAGCAGTCGAAGCGTCACTCTAAACGGTTTTCATTTTCATTTTTTTTTTTTGCCAGGCGCACCCTAAACACCCATACCCCCATATGCAAATTTGGCTCAAGTGTGTCTAAAAGTCATAAAACGTAGTTCAGTTTTGGTGACCTAGTTGGCAAATGTTTAGTTGTACTGAACTATTATTACGTATGATGTTTGGAAAATTCAAGGAGAAACAAACTTTGAAATATGAGGTAAAATCTTAAAGCAAAGAAACAAAGAAGCAAAGATAGAAAATGCCAGAATTTAAATTAATATTTAAAATATTTAATAATTATGTAATCTCTGTTTTAACATTTAAATAACTTATTTAAAGTATTATGCATTTTTTACAGAACAATTAAAATACAGTTTTTCATTTTCTTAAATTTTCATCTGGTGATAAAAATGTAAATTATATAAACTTATTAATGTACATTTAACACAAGAGATAGTGAACAATTTTCATGGAATATATTTCAAGGTCAGCTAAGTTGTTTATTTTTCTTGTCTGTCCAGATTTAGTTAAGGTGTGTCCCGTTCAAACACTGCTGCACTTTGACATTTTGCAGCACGCATCATCAGGCTAATAACATTCATAAATTTGTAATGCAATGGGTAAACAACGGAAAGTTTTGCTCTAGGGCAATTCACGAACAAACTGACATATAATTGTCTAAACAATTGCAAGACGAGTTAAGTTTCCCGTCTTGAGTGCGGCACGTTGCACGTTGCGTCACTCGCGGCACAACGATGTGGCCAAGAGCTTGTAGCAGTCAGCTTGTGTATCTGAGCCAGCTATGTGCTGATTGCTCGGAATGAGCTACTGATTAGCACAAATACTTGCTACCTGTTCATAAATTGCAACAACTTGTGGCCCAGACAACGATCTATTTGTGTCCACCTCACGCTCGCACCCGCGCAACGCAAATGAAAACTAATTGAGTTGTTTATGCTGCGACTGCCGTTGGAAAACTCAATACACACACTGACATTTAGCCAGTGGCAGCAGCCGCCATGTTTAATCTGTGCAACTGTCCACAGAGCAAGGTAAATAATATTTAAAAGCAGGCACGGGCGAGTCTTGAGTTTTCCATTGATGTGTTGCAATAGCTAAAAAAGTAATTTTCACGATCTAAAATTACCTGGCTCGACAAATTTGAGATACACAACAGAAAGCAATATTTTTAAAAATAATCATATTTCACAATTTTATTTTAAATAAACATATATGAAAACATATTTAAAAATAATGATTTTACATTTTTTTTTCAATATCTATAAGTGTGCTCGTAATTTTAATATTTTTAACAATTGTTTAATGGTAAAATATTCTATACCTTATGCTGACAATAAATAAAAATAAATAAATAAATAAATAAATAAATAATAATAACGAGTAAAACTACACACAAATTAACTTACGTCTGTTATTTATTTTTGGAAATAGATATTTTAAGGATGAATCTATTTCTAGAACAACATAAATATTTTAATTCCTAAAAACATATTTTTATCATATTACCAAATTTCGTGCGTGTTGAGTCGGACATTTTAAGTTCATATCGATTTGATTGTGGAGGGAGGGAGGTGGGTTAGCCTGACCTCAAATGCCAGTTGTCAGCCCCTTCAGTTCATTTGCATAAACGTTTTAATTAGCTGCGTTTAGTTGTGTTCTGTGTTGTTGGTTCTCTTGAGGGCGGGCTAATCAAATAATGTAATGCAATTTATTTATTTTTGTTTTTTTTTTTCTAATCGTTTTTGCCATTTGTGTGTTTTCCAATTGAATTCAATTGACTTGCGGCAGTCGTTTAAAGTTGTTAGGCTGCCCGAGCACTGATTTGATTTGACTTTATTTGCTTAAATTAGCTGCTACATATGCGACTTGATAGCAAATATTTGCCAATTGCATGCATTGAATCAACAAATGTCTCAGGAAACAAAATATACAAAATCTATTGTAAACATTTGTTAATAACTTTATATATACAATTTTTTATATTAGCATTCATATTAATAGTTGTTGTAATTGTTTGTTACTGTGGAAAATTGAGACACCTTGAAATGCGAGACTAGCATATTATTGACATACAAATGAAATTTGCACATGGCTTCAAATAAAATTATTCCTAAGCACAAAATGCGCCAATTGCCAACTAATGAGGCCCGACAGTGCGGAAATTAAGCTTAAATGCCGATCTAAAGTTTGTTTTATCAGTTTGATATTGAGGCTATGACCCGCTTGATAAGCTATAATTATAATAATTATATTATGCCTTAAAAAAATTGCTATCTCAGCCAAAAGTGGCTAGAAATAACTTTAAATAATTTCTTTAAAAATAAAGAGTATAAGAGTATATAGTAAAATTGATTGATAAAAATAGTATTCAGTAAAACAATATTTTTGTTATCTTGCACCGATATTTTTCTAAAATAATGCTACTGTCGTTACTCTTCTACACTCACAATTACTAAATTAAATGCAGTTACATTATAGTAGATATCAATTGTTTGCATTTCTCTGCCCCTCAGTGTGTTTCTTATCGCTTGCATCTGATAAGTCGATGTTCGATTGGCAGGCACTTGTGTCTCGCATTCTGAGCGTTTAGCACCTTCTGTCAAGTCAATCGAACGCAACGATCTATCACAGACGTCTGTCTATTCCGTCAATGTCCCACAGCCCACTCCTCCTCCCCTTTCTGCACATATGTTCAACCCAAGCCCCCCTCGATCTGTTGACAAGCGAAATCATTAAAAGTGTCAAATGAAACTGAAAGAAGTTTTTCTTGTTGATCTCACATTGATACATTGTTGTTGTTATTGTAATTGTGCGTTTCTGTTGCCGTTCGCTTCGGGTTTTTCATACGTGCACAGAATTTGAATTGAAATTTGCAATTCAATTTTTGCGTTTAGCTTTTGTTTTTACGCACACTACGGCCAAAAGGGGCGGGGCATCCGCCTCCATTCAGCTATTTAGCATGCGAATTGCGGCACAGGCGATGAAATGAAAGCACTCGACAAAAATTATTCACGACGGGAGAGAATCAAAATACCCAACAACAAGAGAATCAGCAAAAATAAAAATATTGTTCAACTATATTGTTTATTTTGTTTTTTAGTCAGGCGTATACGTATTACCGTTAGCGTTTAGTTTTTATTCTTATTTCGTTTTGTGTGATTTGCTTGATTAAATTCTAAACGCAGAAAATATATATTAAGTATACGCAACATTTGTGAAAATGATTTTGTGTTTGAGGCAATTGACTTTGGAATTTGCATGGCATCGTTTTCCATTTACTTTTTACATTTATATTCAAATTAAAATATTTTCAAATGTGCCTTATAAATATTTCATACGTGCAGCCCAATTAAAAGAGGTATAACGTTTATTAGGCATACACGGTATGTGCAAATTAAAATTATTAAAATTTTTATGCAGCTTGCATAGTCAAAATATAATACTATTTATACGTAAAACAGTTTTTATTGATTTGTATAAAATTGTATTTTAGGATAAGCTGGCGAAATAACTGAAGGTTAAACAAATATTATATAGATATCAATCTTTTATATTTTTTCGTTCTTTGAAATATTTAAAAAGAACAAAAAAAGAACCCAAATGAACTTTCTATAGAAAAAAATATATATATTTGTAAAAATTTTGTTGGCAAGTTGATATAAACAAATATTGGCTGGCATTTAATTTATATGTACTGCTTAACGATTTGTATTTGCGCCCGCATATATTATATATTTTAGGTATTTTTATTGGCAATCGAGATATATTTATGCCGGTTTGCGGCTTGCCAAATATTAATTAGTTATCAAAATTGAATTGAAATCAGAACCGGCTGCTGCTGACCGTGTCCAAGACTAAGACGCTATCGCCGGCGATGGCGACATTTGGGAGCCTTATAAGTACTCCCATGCTTTATTTATATGTAGCGCACTTTTAACGCTCAGTCCAGTTGAGATTTTTATTGCTGCAGGCATTTAATGTCGTTTCATGTATTTTATGGCCCAAAGGCGCTTGACGCCTTGTCTACAAACGGAATTTCGCTGTTGGCCCAAATGAATTAAAAATGTTTCGAGTTGTTTTTCATGCGTGTCATTGAACCAATCCGGGAACCGCAAATCTTTGTGCGGGTGTAAGTGACAAGGACTATATATATATATAGAAATACATATATAAACATGTAAAAAGATAAACAATAAACATTCGTTCATTTCTATACATATATGTAAAAAGATTTTTGCAATTTTTTATATACACGCAATCAATGCGACTCGTTTGTTTGGCTTTTTTGATAAATGCTGATTAGGTTACCCAAATTTTGTTTGTTTGCCGTTATTTGGAATGCCAAAAATTTAAATTATATTAAACAATAAATAAGCACCTCTAAAAGCTGATAAAGCTGTGTACATAACAAATTTCTGTATATTTAAAAAAAATACTTTTTTTGAACCGGCTCTTTTCATTTTAGATTTAAGATTTGAATTTACAAAGGTTCCTTAAAAAAAAAAATAATATATATATTCTTTTACAACCCTACTCTCTTTAATTTAACTAATTCACTGATTCACACCTGAACTAATTCACTTAAAATCTTTTAACTGATAATATTGTATCTTCTCATCTTTTGCAGACTTTGAAGCGGCACTCTTTAATTTTTTGCAACACTATGCTCTCGCAGTATTTGTTCTAAATCGTTTATTATAATGAATTCCGCGCGGCATCATCGTATTGGAGTATTTCTGTCTCCATAAATGCACGCAGCTTACCCTAAAAAAAGCAACAATAATAACAAATAACAAACCAACCACACAAATTTGATCTAGTCACCAAATTAGCAAAATACTGAAAATAACGATAGAAATTGCAAACGAATCAAACGCAAAGTCTTGAAACCCCAAACAAAAAAAAATCACCCACACAAACCTATTTACTAAGGAGTCACGGTCAAAAGACCGCTTTAAACACGAAGACGGAGGCAAAGAAAAAACTGGCCAAAAAGATGCCCTATCATCGTGCCGATACTTCGGCTCAGGCCGATAAGCTAAGCGGCATTGTGGAGGAGAGTGATTTATACGAAGGATTTGCGCCGCATGTGGAAACGTCCGAAATAAAAACACTCGATTTTTACAATATACCAAAGCCAACTGGTGAGATGAATTAATATTTGTAGGAATTTAATTAATTGTTTGATATGATATTTAAATATAAATTATTATATAATATTAAAATAAATAGATATGAGAGTAATAGATTATACCGAATCCTTACCATTTAACAAAAAACATCATGTTACAACTGAGGTATGTGTTAACATTACTCATGTACAGGCTGTTAGGAATGCAGCCTTTTAACAAATGACGTCAAGTGCTATCGGCCGATTAGATTTCTGCCTTCTGTATCGAACGTTCTAGAATCACTGATCGCTGATAAACTTGGTTTTTGCTTTGGTGACAGACCCATTGAACACGGTCTTCCTCTTCCGTAAACCAAGTCTGTACCCTAGATACTAAATAGTCCATAATTGGATCCTTAGACTAATTTTCGAGTGCGATTGGTCAGCAACTTAACTTCTTTGGTACCATGGAGAAGCAGATACCTATATATCTAGTCTGTTTAATTACTCTTATTTTTCCGATTGAGATTTCGAGCTAAAACGCATTACTTTTTTTTTACTAATTTTTTGTTTTTAAGTAAGAAAATACTGTTTGCAATTTATCTAAAATTTTAACCAAACTCATTTTAAATTTCCGGTCATCAATTCAAACTTTTTAAATAAACAAGAATATTTCAAAATTTGCTGAAAATAGCAAAGCGTACATAACTTATTAATTTAAACAGCAGGCTCATAAACTCTAATGAGTTTTTTTTTTCGTTTTTGCAATAAATATCAAAATATCCAACAAGAAAATGCCGAAATTTAATTACTGATGGCCAGCCACATGAAATGAGTATAGATCCTTATGTATAAAGCATTATCGACGTATAGATAATATACGTAAATATGTTTTGTATACACGTTTACATAAAAATTAACGCACACGTGTTCTATAAAAGGTGCTGAAAAATTTTAAGTGAAATATTAATGTATGCGTTGCATGAAAGATTATTTGTTTGTACTGGCCGCCGATAAAAATACATTAAACAAAAACAGCAAAAACACAAATGCAGCAAAAAAAAAAAATTGCTGAAATGAATTTTGTATAAGCAAAACAAATTAAATATAGGCATTTGTAATAATTACGTACAAATATGGCTGTACCGCCCGGCCGGCCTAAACTGCCTACAGATTGCCTCCTCCCCTCTTAAAAAAAAACTGCCTCGAAAAACCGACCGAACCGGCCATTTGGTCCGGCCATACGATTCGACTGGATTTCACGTACACACTTGATTTTGCTTTTTTTTGTACTGTTTTCAAATCAAACTGTTTAAATTATTATTTTTGGACTATTAAATCACGCAAGTGAAAAAGATAAAAATTTCGTGAAAATAGCCTGAAGGTTTCATGTCAAATTATGCTAACAACGCTGTGTAAACATTAACATTGCAACATTATTTAATTGCATTAACAATAATTGAGTGAAAAACAATCGATAGCCAATGTGTGAGATACCCTGTAAATGCAAAGTTTAAAAAAAAATATATATATATAGTTGAGAAATTAAAATGAGGCACAGGGGGATGCAAATTGCGATAATCGTTATATCCCAACTGTTGCCCAGGGCACTCGCAATAACAACATATTTCCTAAACAAGTGCAGATCGTTTAATCATATGTGCATTACATGGCTCTTACATAACTTGGCCCTTTTACTTGCCTTGTTTGTTTAAGTTGCGGAATATTGAAAATGGCTTAAATTTGTTTTCGCTACGCTCAGTTGGGTTTTTGTTTATTAATATTGCTTTTATTTTCCACGGCCCATTAAATGAGTTGATTTTTCTGTGCATTTGCTTGTGTGTATTTTATGTTTATATTGCAAAATACCAATTGCAATTTTTAAAGAAATTAAGTTTTGCACTTTGCTCGCATTTTAAAGTTGCGTTGCCTTTGATTCAGCGTTTATTTTATTTTTTTTTTTTGGAAAGGTCCGAAAATTTTATTTGTTTACACTTTAAAGTTGGCCTGGTAATCAACAATCAAAGCTTATCAATGGAAATACGAAGTGTGCTGATAATAAAGGTTATACAACCCATTGACCTACATTAGAAATACCAGCAGTTGGTAAAAAATTGATATTCATTTTTTTTCATAGTTGTGGGTAAATAGAAAATCAATTGGCGTTACAAAAGTTGATAAAATGGCAGAAATCAGAACCTTATTCAATTTGTGTGGCACATCAAAGGCAATTATATTTTACATTTCCACGGCGTTGAAATACACAACGAGGTATGCTTAAGAATATATCAATGTCGTAAATATATAGAACAAATAAGCAGATATTTCCAACCCTATAAAGTAAACTTCTGATTACCCTAATATTTTCTGTATACTAAGCAATAGATATCTACATTTATATAGAGTATCTTCATAGCTAAAGTGTTTTGCAGCGTTTTGTCAAAATGCCAATGTGCATTAATGCCATTTGCAATTGGATTTGCAATTGAGCCAATCGGCCAATCCATTAGTGGAAGCTACTCTCAGCCGCTGACGACATTGGCCTTGATTTTGATTTTGAATTAATATTTTTTCTATTTATTTGTGTGTGGATAGTGTAAACAGGCCTTGCACACTTGGCTATTATTGATGTGTGTGTTTGTGTGTGTTGGGTTTTTGGCTCGTCGAACAAATTTGTATTGGCACAATTATTATTTTGGCATTTCTTCAGACCGCAGCTGGGGGAAAATCCGATTTGCAATATGCTCGGCTCTGCAACATATGTATGGATCGTATATAAAGTATCTACGTATATTTTTTGACATAATTCTAAAGAATTTTGCTCATTATATTTGTTGTTATTGTCGATCGTATTGTGCACAGTAAGCAAAACAAAAACGATTCACGTTTTTATGGCAGCTGGCGAGCGGCCAATTAATTTATTTAAAAATAAATGCAATTTTCTTTCCAATTCCCCTTTATTTTTTTCATTTTTCCATTAAGCTTATGAGTTTTTCTTTGCTTTACTTTAATTTTTGTTGTTTTTTTGTTTTGTTTTTGGCGCCGCGATAAAATTTTATTCAGCAGCTGAACATGTGATTGGGAATTATCAACTTAAAGAAAATCATGAACCGAAAACTTGAATTCAAAGAATAACAATAATTTTGGTATCGGGTTAACCGACAGCGCAATACTTGTCAGCTGTGTATTAATAGCAATATTTGTAAAAATTTAGAATCAATGTAAAATACAAAACATGACAAAATGCAATCAAACATGAAATTCTGTTTACTTTTGATCAATTTTAATCGGTTAATAAAAATTCTAATACTTTATCTGACGCTGGTTATCACAAGTATTAGTTAAAGTTGTATGGCCATAGTTTTATAACGGCAAAACACGGACGGATAGAACGTCGGACATTGTTTAAACCTAATATACTGTTTTCACTTTATGGACGAGTATATAAAGGAAAGAATTATTAGTCACCGAATGCTTTTTCTCGGACTTTCAATGTTACATTTGTGGATATATTTAACATATTTTTGTGTGATTAATTTTATTTATAAGGCCTGCTTGCCATTTAAAATATGTACATATTTGACACTTTCAAATGATCTGTAATTAAATATATCATAAGACTTCCCATAAATTGTGCATTTATATTATAAACCAATTTATACCGATATTTGAATGCATCAATTTGAAGTATCCATTTTTTATAAATAATTAAGAAACAAACTCAAAATATTAAATGTTTCTAAAGACCATATTAGCTTTTGCTATTCTTAAATATTTTCTTTATTTTTAAATTCTTGTTAAGGAAAATTCTAAGTAAGAATTTCATTTCCTTCAATTGAATTTGATAACACATATTCATATTTCTGGTAAAACTAATTTTTTATAGAGCCAAAAAATATTCAAAAATCTCTGTCACAGGCCTCGTGCCATCTCTCCAACAACGATTTCAAATATATATTTATATATATAATAACACAAGAATATAGAATTCGCCATTAAGTTTATGGGTTTAAGATTTTATTTATTTGTTTTTGCCAAATTCTTGCTTACGCAAAACAGAATACAATGTTTTCTTTTGCCCGTGACGCCAAACGTCGAATGATTTGTTTAAATTATGTATGGAATATAGTATACTATGCTATATATCATTGTTTTTGTTTTCAGTTAAAGCGAACGAAGGAATTTTTCTTGTGTTATACTCGAGCCTCTACCAATTTGATAAAAAGTATTTTTAATTTTATGTCTTTCGTGAATTTTGCAAACTTTTCCGTAGATCAGGCCATTATATATATACAGATATAGATATATAAGTATATAGATTTATCTTTATCATAAGTGCCACACGCGCTCGTCCCAATCAATAAATCTGATGAGCATTGCAAGCGAAATGAGGGGCAGAATTGTAGCCCATTTATACCCTTGATGCCCCTCTTGCCACTTGCCTCGGAAGAATATGCTACGTCAGTTGAGCACGTGCCCCCATCTAAAAATATGCGCAAAGTGTGCGAATCCGTCGAGGAATCCATTTGTGGATGCTTTTGTAACTGGCCGAAACCAGTTTTAAAGAATTTTTTTGTGAATTGTTCGCGATTTTGCTTTTACTTTGGCGTTTTCGGCGTTTTGTTTTGGTTTTTATTTTTAGTTCTTATGCGTTTAAAAGTGCTTCGCTTTCAATTACTTGTCTGCTCTTTGGGTGGGCGGCTGCAATTTGTAAATTACTTATATAATCATATTTATTATTATCTCGCATATACTTTTTTGTTTTTTGATTTTATGTATTCTTTCTTAATAAATGTGTTTTTCATCAAATCAAAGTTCGACCGCTTTGACCTCTGCCAAAAGATCGGAAAAAGAAAGCAGAGAGGGAGAGTGAAAAAGAGAAAAAGGCTGAGTCAAAATCGACAAAAATCCACTTCAACAAACATTTTTTTATCTTTTAGATTAAAGATTAACGGCGAAGTATATTCAAGTTTTGTTTGTTTTGTAGATTTGTTAGCTGCTATTTATATATTTGTATAAAGTAATTTGTTGATTAGATTAGTCCAATTAAAACGATTAAAGCAAAGTCATACGGCTACATATGCATATGATGTATTTTTGGTCGTAACATTTAATTATTTTATTTTTGGCAAGTTCAGAGATCAAATCCGTTAAATGGCACACGTCACGCCCACTTGTTCCATATTCTTCATATTTAGCCTGCCCCCTTCACGCGTTTTTTGTTACTTTGATCCGCACTCACATAAAACAATCAACGCCTACGAAAAGGAGAGGGGGTCTTGTGTAGGCGGCGGGACGGTAGATATAATAATTATGACAGAAAAGTGTGTGAGTGTGTGTGTCACGACAGTTTGCGTGTAGCGGTCTCACGAGTTCTCGCCAGATACTCATTGCTCTTTCCCAAAAACTTTGACAAACTGCGGTAATATTTGAATTAGAAAGTGTTCCTTTTAAATGTCAAAACTTTAAATAATATTTGTTCTAATAACTGACATTAAAACATGAAAAATTTGTGAGTTAAGCTGTTAACAAATCTCGTCAATTACATAAATATACTCTAGTTGGGTCAAATCTAGAATTATTTATTAGCTGTCATGTTGTTAATATTTCATTCTTAGATGCAAAACATTTTTGAATTTCTTGTTTATTCGCACATCTAAGCGTCGTAGATTTTAATTTACTGCCAGCAACAAATATGTATGTATGTTTTAGCTTTTTAATTTCAAATTGAATCCACTAACATTACTAAAGTTTCCAAACTTAAGATTGCTATTGTTCTGTTCCAAAAAAATCGCATATCAATATTATCTAGCACAATAAACTTATTATAAACCCATTCCGGGCATTATTTGTATAGCCTTTTACCAGACGCTGGCGTAAATATTAAAATCAAATACACGCGTCCAATTGTGAATTCTATAAATAAGTGCAGAGCTTCACTGTTGAAAAGCTGATGAAATTTGCCAGCTGTTGCTACTGATTGATTTCAATACCATTTTCATTCCGATTCCCGCGCTGAAAGAGCCCCATCAAGTTGGCCAATCCATCAAGAGGAATCGATAAATGTTGGCCATTAACATTTGGCCGACCGGCAAGCGCATCAAAATGTTAAAACATTTATTTATTCCGTGTGATGTTACTTTACTTTATTTTATTTGTTGGCCTTACTGTCAACAACGGCGCTGCTAATTACACGTTTGTTCGCATAAAAAGTCACATTCATGTGTTTGAGTGTGTATGTAATTTTTTTCTACAATGAGGAGGCCATGCTAAAGTGTCGTCACTTGTACTCATCAGCCAAAGCTCTCTCATCTGTTTTTTTTTGTTTGTGTGCTCTTTGATTTTCAAACGCACAACTAAATGAGCAATCGCAACAAAAAAAAAAACGGTAACAACAACAACCACAACACAGTGTTAATTTTAGTTACAAAGGCTGACACGCCGGCACTGTATTTGTGCACAGCTTTTCTTGCCCGCTCTCTCTCTCTCTTCATATTTTGAGCTTATGCACTAGATAACATTGTTTGTGCTCTGCAAAGATAACAAGCAGGTCATGATGAAAGGAAAGTGCGAGTGAGAAGAAGCATCCATTGTATAGCACATGAGATGCAATTTGTATTGTTTCAATTTCTGCGTATACTTAAAAACTATGCATTGATATTTGTTGGAAATAAAAAGTTTACAGTGCGCAAATATTACATTGTAGTGATAAACAGCACATTAACATTTTTAAAACATTTCAATTGTCTACACTTTTTCTCCTGGAAGTATGCAACGTTTTAAGCCTGTAGTAAAAATTATTTTTGTGTTTTGAAAACAATTTTTCGTCTATGCCTAAGAGTATGCTATAAAAATTATCGAAGTTTGGAAAGTGTGCGCAAAGCGGATGTGAGAAATATGGACGCTACTGTTGCAGCAATATAGAGCAATAATTCAAGTTTATATATTTTTTTGATTAATTTTTTTAGTGGTTTACAATAATAATTTTTAATAATAATTATATTAATGAATTATTTAATTTTTTACTAAAGATAATATATACTTAGTTAGTCTTTTTAACAGTTGACCATATCTATTAAAAATATTTACATTATTTCTTAAGGTTATCTTTTAATATTTAGTTAGTTGGTTGGCGCTCCCTTTTGAAGTATTTTTTTTTTCCATTTCACAAACGTTTTTACATTACGCCATTTTAATTATTTCATTGTCAACTGTCGTCTATATACATTTTTTATAGTTCCATGCGACAGTTTTGATTCACACTTCTCTGCGCGTTGCACAACACAAATAACAACAACAAACAAGAAAGATTCAAAGCAGCCAAAGTACAAAATGGAGATCACATGATGCGACTTAACCATGGCTAATACACACTTGACTCATTTCCATAACAATTATAAACGAGCAATTGCGAATGTGCTATTAATTAAATTTTCAATAATTTGCGCAGCGATCGCTTTTGTAGCCCATTGAATTGTTGTCAGCGACAATGTTAATTTCTTAAGAATGAACAATAAGCTGTTCCGGCATGAATGTAAGAAAATTATTCACATTATTTATAACTGTCGCGCCCCCCTTTAATATAATACCTGAAGTTGAACGAACTGTAAGAGAGAAAGAGAGAGATAGAGATGGAAGAGAGAGAAAAATTGAAAACTTCACTTGGATTTCGCAAAGCTTTGAATTAAAAGAGTTGCTCACATATATTTTCTAATCAAAAGCTTTAGACATGTGAGCTTTTTGGCGCTAGCCCCAAGGTTTGGGTAAACAATTTGATGCGCTCGGCGGGCACAGTGCACCTGTCCGTCCGTACGCTCGTGAGCGTAACTCTCTTTAATTCTCGCTTTGCTGCTGATGCTGCTGAGCGGCGTTCGACCGGCGATCGAACGTTGCGCTCAGTCTCAGTTCAACCCTCGGGCGTTGCGGTATAATTACGTTCGTCTGTCGCTTTGCCACGCGCGCGCCTTTGCCCAAAAGTTGTCAACTGTCCAACAACAGCAACAACAACAAGAACAACATAAACACAACGAAACATTTAACGAAACGAGTCGCGTGTCTGTCGATTGCTGTTGAAAATTGCTTTTGTATGTGCATACGCATCAAATGTTTGACTGTGTGCGTGTGTGTGCATTTGTTATGTAAATAGATGCAATTGTGCGTCTGTGTGCAGCAGCCTCCAAAATCGAATTGCGATCGCAATGCACATTAAACCAAAATTGGCTTTAAAATGACAACTTGTTAATTATCGCACCTCGATAAAAAGTTGTTATTGTTGATTTTAGTTTTTTTTTTTTTTTCATTTTACAATCATTTTCATCACAAGTCTCGTGCATTGCGTACTTCAAATATTCAATTTCCAGTTGGTCAAGCGGTCAATCAGTCGAATCAATCGAATCATAATAGCCCATTAAATTACGCATACGCCGCGTATTCAAGCAGCTCGTCTTGTTCGTCTTGTTGGAATAGCTAAATAGCTTTTTAAAAGTAGAGCAAAGTTCTTGAAATGATCCAGAAAATCAAAAAAACTAGTATGATAGATTTATAGATACCCTGTTCATAAAATATGCCATACATATATATTACTTTCCCGCCTTTCTAGGCCCGATTTAAGTATTATTTTTTTAATCACCTGCACGCTTAAGAACAGCAAACTGTTTTAATTAAAAAAAAGAAAAAAATTATGTATTTAGATTTTATTTAATTAAAATTGTGAATTTGAGATGCAACTCACACAAAACCTGTTTAAAAACGCTAAATAAAAATAAAAAAACAAGCCTCTGTGTTCTAACACTTCGCACATGCTGCTGAGCTCTGCTCCAAAAAAAAATATATATATATTTTTTACTGCCTTGTACCAGGTTCAAAGAGGTGCCAATAAAGAGGAAGCTAATAGAACTGTATTTCTGAACGTTATAAACTAATCAATTGTTTCATTAGTACATTTTGCACTATTAAATAAATTAGATTATAATGTTTTTTATTCTATTTTCATATCAAGTACTAATCAAATTGGACACGGCTGCCTCCCACTTAGCTCGCGAATTCAATTAATATGCAACTGCAAATCAATCGAAGAATCTGCGCTTGTATTTATTTTTATGTATTTACGAGTATTTTTATGCGGAAAAATACCAACAAGTAAGCCACGATTTAAACAGCTCCTCCCTTAAATTCCGTAATAAAATTATTAAGTCTCGCCCTGGTGGCTTCATTTTTGGACTTTTGTCATGTGCTCTTTGTTTTGGTATATGGCACGAAAACGTGCTAATTGCTGCTACTTCACATGTGTCCCCTCGGTCCAAGCTTAATTGAATTTCATGTTAGGGGCGGTGGGTTTTGCAAGTTCTCTGTTTAGCTGAGCCTATGTGTGTTGTGCGTATTTTATTTTTAGAACATGTTAAACATACAACACTGAAAATAAAGAAGCAGAAAAGAAACCTTGTTGAAGCCCGTGAATAATTTAATTAATTAACAAATCAAAATCGTGCTACTGTAAACTGCTAAGTGTGGCATCCAAAATAAGAATATTACATATTACATTTCATTTCCAGCAAAATGATATCTGTCATAAGATGGTATCAAATTGTATGGCAATAACACAATACAAATGGCTAAGAACAAGTTTTCCTTTTAAATTATTAAAACTAGTATTCTGTAAATATTTTTTATCATATAATAAATAAAAAAAATAATGAATACCTATATTAGTGATTTATCAACTTTTTTAAAATTTAAAAACCCACTGAATTAAATGAAAATAAATAGTACTAGGGCAGCTGTAAGGATAATTTGCAGTGCATCCTAAACTTTTTTTTTTATAAAAAATTGTGTTTCTGGAATATCTTATACTTATAACTTATATACAATTTCAATAAGATAAATTTTAACTGTTGGTTCTTCACTTTCATTTCAATCTTGAATACCTGTTGCAAATTTGATCTTACTAATGTCAAGTCCAAAGAGCAGCTTTGGGTAAGGAATGGGAACTAAATTTAGACGTCTGTTAATTTTGAGCTAAATACTTATTTGAAAGTGCGTCTTTGACATGTTCCAATTAGCAAACTTTGACAATTTAGTAATCAACAACACAAACAAGATACAATAAAAAACCGCGGCCACCAGACACGAATTTTCTGCCAAAAAAAAAACATTACAAAAACAAAAATTGGTTGAACGTGGTTTGGGTTGCGGTTTCTTTAGTTTGTTAAAATTTAAATTTAGATGCAGCCGTCAATTGTAGTTGTAGTATCGCTGTAATTGTTGTTATTATATTTATTTGTTGTTGTTGGCAACACATGCAGTCCCGACAATGTCGTCAACCGACTACCGTCAACAGTCAACGGCCCGAAAAAAGGTCTAATACATTGAATTTTCAACTCGCATGCTAGTTGAAATGGGACCTCTTCAGAAATCGGTATGTCGATGCCTCTCTTCGTGCCCTGGCCGCGATTTGTGGCGTTAAGATTTCCCTTTAATGTGAGCTTTTTTATTTTAATTCATTTTCTGTTGACAATTTTCTTGTGTGCTTTGTTTCCGCTTTTCTTCTAAAAATTACACATTAGATCATGTCGCAATAATTTTATTTGTTTGTTGTTGTTTATATTTGTTGTTCTCCTCGTTGTTTTTGATTTCAATTAAGAAATTGTGTGCGGCTTGCTTTTGGCTTGATTCTTTTAGTTTCTATATGAAAATGGCGTTATAATTGGTATCTAAACGTGTATCTACATATACATATTCAATATGTGGGTATAGAGAATACCGGGAAAAGCAATTTACAGAATAAGTGCAAAGGTTTCTGGCGTTTGACTCTTCCGGGAAATATGTTGGATTACACTCGTGCATTTCATAGATTTATAGAAAAAATACAACATTGAAAATGCACTTTAAGAATGAATTAAAATTGTATGGAAAATTAATTTGTATAAAATAAGTATTGACTGTCACCAAAAATTACTTACAAATTACATACTTATAAGTATTTCAAACTTCAGGGTTTTTTTTTACTTTTTAAAGATATTTTCTTTGCTAAAATTTCGGGTATATTTCTTGCATATTTATCATTTTATATTTAGACTGCAATCATGTGCGCCCGTCAATTAATAGGCCCTGCAAATAATAGAATTCAAATCGTGAGGCCTAATTTAAAATCTGTTCATGAACTGCTTAATAAATTACGTCAATTGAAATTAACGCCACAATATTAGACTACGAGCTTTTTATGTTTTTTTCTATTTAAGTCTAGTGGGGATTCTAATTCCATAAAGATAGCTGATATTATAAATGTTAATACTTTACGTATACTTAATTAACTGCTTGTTAGCTTTATGATGCCTACGAACTTTTTCGACTGATAAGAATAAGTATTATTTGATTATAAATTGATTAAAATCTCATAATTGATTAACGATTTTATACCCATCATAAAAATACTAAATCATCAATCTACGTAAAAATAGAAAAGTTTTTTAACAATTGTAATATTGAATTAGAAACTAGAAATTTTTGCTAATAATAAAATCAAAGTGTATTTCAGAGCAAAAAGAGAAAAGAGAAGAGCCCATCTGTTACATCTCTTTGCCTACCTTTTTATAATTATCTAAAAAAAAGTAGTAAAATTTATTTGCATTATAAGTTGTTGCCCCAATCAAAACGTGACAACAATTTGTTGCTTATGAGACATTTAATCGTATCGCGCTTATCCACAAATCGACTCATATACTACATCGAATATATCTGATGCATATGAATTTCGAGGTGTTTGGCAAGAATTTTTTCGTTTTGCTTGTTTTGTTTTTGACATTTGGTACCAAAAATTTTTTGATTCACTTTAAATGTTTATGAAGCCGAAGCAGGCAGTTCTAGAAAATTGCCAACGGTCTCATATATTTTGTTCTATTTTTACTTCACATGTATTATTGAATGTATTCATTCGAACGGGTTGTCTAATTAATCATTTGACTTTTGGCGTGTATGAAAAACCCAAACAGAAAATTTTCACAATGGCCACGCGTTGTTTATTTTGTATATTCAAATATATATATATACACAATTTGTATATACCAAGAATACATGGGATTTCACGTTCCTTCACTGACGAAACATATGAAAATTCAATTTGTGTTCAAAAATTGTACGGCTAACGCGAAAAGGTGAGAAAGGTAAAAAGAAAGGTAAACAACGAATGTGAAACTGCGAGTAAAGCAATTTGAATTTGTTATTGCTTCTATTGCTATTGAAATGCGTTTCGTAGCAGAAAGGAAACTGAAAAATATCACGTGATGTTAACCAAATAATGCATATTTTTTGGATCTTACGTATCTTAACTTGTGAATGAAACAAAATATTTTATGGTTTAATGAACTACAAATAAAATTAAATAACATAACGATTTTTTTTTATTTTTATAAATTTCATTTTAATAATAATAATAGATAATACTAGACTTTCGCCATTTTGCTTAGACAAATTGTTTTAAAAGCCACTCCCCCATCCAATTTCCCTTTTTTTTTTCATCTAAACTGCCACACAATTTTACATGTAATTGTTATTTTCCACAAAAATTTTAACAATTTTTCCAACTTCCCACCACTTTGGGCCCGCAACGCAGCAGCCCAGCGGCTCATAAATCTAATTTGCTTTCCAAAATACATTTTGGTCTTAAACAAATTTTATGAGGCATTGCTCAACGTTTACGTTTACAGGAATTTTTCGTACCAACATTCTTGTGGTACATTTCATAGCATTGCCAAACCATGAGCTTACGAAATTTCCCACAATTAGGATGGGGGGCGGACTATTTATAAAAGAATTTACACTGAGATTTGGGTTGTGTTCTCTCTCTGTCTCTCTCTTGGTATCACTCTTGTTCTTACTTTTGCACATATTAAAAGATATGGTTGTCGACAGTCGAGCAACAGGCAGCTAAAACGAAAACAGAAAACAGCTGTTGATGCTGTCGACGTCGCTGTCAGCGTTAACGGCGCCAGCGAAAGAAAACTCAAGAAAACCGAAAATCGAGCGCATCGCAAAAAAATAAACGAAAATACACACACACACATATGTATATATACAGCAGCTAAAAAGCTTTTAAGAAGCTTGCACGCTCCAGGTTATGATCGCACACACACATACGCTCTAGCTCTCTTACTAGCTGGGCTTTCTCTCTCTTTTTTTTTGCGCTCTGGCTGGCCACCCCATTTGGGTGAGCTTTCGGTTTCATTCACCGCAAAAAACCGGCCCGCCGATGAGAATATTGAACGCATTCGAACGCGCCGCACGTAGGCCTACGGAATTTCAAAGTTTCTCAAATTAAATTCGATTCGATTTTGAGTTTCAATTTTTAATTCACGATCAACCGCATGGAACCCTTTTAATGTTATTTTTCAACCCGTGCTCAGGCCAAGGAATCGAATATCATTAAAAAACAAAAACACAAAATTTAATGCAAAAATTATTGAAATTAACAAACAGCCGAAAATAAAAAATAAATAAAATGTAAATTGATAAATTTTAATGTGCTGCTAATTAAATTCAAGTGCTGCGCCGCTCGCACGACGAATAAACGAAGCAAGCAAATTGCAGAGCGCAATAAATTCAAAACAATAAAAAAAGCGGCGAAAAATACATACATATATATACATATATAAAAATAACAGATCAACCAAAAATCTACATAAATGTCTCTGTTGTGGCTGTGAATAAAATACAATAAAATACAACATACACCAAAATAAAATACTCGGTGCCAAAATAATTAAATTAAACCAAAAAAGCAAAGCACAGAGAAGAAATAAAAAAAATCACAATAACAACAACAACAAAATGGTTGGCAAAGTTTTGGGCATACGCGATTTGGAACAGTTCAGCAGTCGCCGTAGTAGCGTCTACGTTGATCCCGAATGCGAAAAGTTCTTTGAGCTGCCCCTCTTTATAGCGGCCAGCTCGAATGATATAACCACCAAATGCCAGTGCTGGCAGTTTAGTCCAGGTAATAAACTCTCCACACAGATGATAAAATTTAGCAAAGCAAACACAAACAAAACAAAAACAAAAACAAAAAAAAAACAAAAAAAAAAAAAAAAACAAATGCTTATAAACTACACTAATTTTAAGCGGAAACACTATAAATTTTTGAAGCTTTTAAAACTGTTCAGCTTTTTAGGGGGCCGGGATGGATTGGCATGAGTTTAACTCAAGCGGGGGCAAAAACTGTAATTTTTTTTTATTGATTTGTCAGCATTTTTTAAATAAGTGTCTAACATCTACACTTGACTAGTCATACATCAATTTAATGAGTCAAGTTTAAACAAACTGTTAACCATAAACTTATTTAAATGACGGTTTTACGTTTCAATTAAGATCAAAATCGTTAAAGTTGATTTAAGAGTGTTTATTGGAAAATATAATAATAACATAAGAGAGTAACGTTTTAGTTTACTATTGGTTGAACAAGTTTTAAAATATTATGTGTTTCTATAATTAAGTTAAACTTAAAAATAAAAGAATAATAAACAACAAGTAAGAAATGTTGTCTATCTTTTGTTTCTGAGAACAATCAAATCTTTTAATTTAATTATTTTTATTTTAGCCAATCCGTACATTTTTAACAATGATATTCCAGTTCAGTACTCAGCTTTTCATTATAGTTCCTAAATAACGATTTTTATTGCTAAACTGTTTATTGACAATAAAACTGATTGCGTTTTGTGTTTACAATTTAGCCTGTTAATTTTAAATGCAACATTTTAAACGCGTTTAATACACATTTCATTTTAAACAACTGATTATGAAGCGCATTTGTATTGTTTACATATATATCACTGATTTTTAATGAACCCAATTGGAAAATGCATTTGCCAACAGCTATTTAATATTCCAGTTGAATGAAATTGATGGCGTCGATAGGAAAATTACCACATCTATAGTTGTGTTAATGCAGAAATGTATACATGTATGGCTTGTTTCTTATGTATATGTATTTGTATATTTTTGTTTGCAAGCATGTGTATGTGTGCGTTTATTGAGTTTTTCTCTAAACAATTTCATATCGCGAATCGTTCAAATGCAAATTTACAAAGGCGGAGATTAATTACACACACACAGATACAAATGCAAACAAGTCGCATTCAGTTATACCAGTTTTTTATTGTTATTGCATTTACAGCACACAGCTGCTGCTTCTTTTTATGGCTTTAACTATGTTATTCTCGCGTCACTTGATATTTATACTAGAGCTAGCTAAATCTAGATAACAGCATTTTTGGTTAATTGATATTAAAGCAATATAAAACATGATATTTAAAGCGCAGTTAATGAAAACAAAAAATCTGTAACTTTTTGTATCTGTTGTGATTCGTTTAAATTAACTTGGTTTGTTGAGTTTTCGAAGCTTATCAGTGTGCTGGAGACTTGGTAAAAACAGCGAACGCTCGTGATAAGCGGCATGCAAAAATCGATCAGTTGTCGACTGGCCTGGTAATGAGACATGTACCCAATGCACAATCAATTACCCACCGCTAAAATCACCGATAGCTAATCAATATGGCAGCTCCATTTCGAATAACTCCCCTCGCCAGGCGTTTAAGTGCGCGGCCTCTGGCGTCAATCGGGGCGCTGCGGAGGGGGTCGCTCCTCCTTGACGAACCAGCTGACCAATGATAAGTTTTTTATTACGTCGACAAGTTAACAAAATACTCAAAAATACTAAACGACAATCGATCTAAAATTGTCAGTTGTTGTTATTTATTTTGGATTTTGGGTTATGTTGTGGGGGGCTAGTAAAATTCGATGGGTTTGTTTTGATTAAAACTCTTAAACAAAAAAAACCTAAATGCTGCAAAATGTTTACTCGTTTACTCTATTTGTGATTCAATTAAATGTTGAATTTCAATTAAAATAAAATTAAATACAATGAAAAACATCCTTTAAACTACTAGTTTAATAAAAAACATAAACTTGCAATCTGTTTTCAGTTAGTTTGCAATTCTATCAAATGCAATTTAATAATTCAATTTTAAATTAGTAATCATATAAAAACGTTGTAGAAATTGATTTATTCCTTTAATTAACAAATATATTTATAACTTTAATAGCTGTATTTAGCTGTTTTAATTTGTTTATTAGTTTACAATGTTTAGTAATGGCAATGCTTCAGTTTTTTGATAACACATTGCTTTTAATTCAAATAAATCATTCAAATTAGCTTTATTGATTTTTTTTAAACAAATTAGATATAATTATAATATATAATTTAATTTACTGTCAACCGATATCTGTCAATATAGTATTTTGGTTATCAATTCAATTCAGTTTTAATTACATGCCGCAGCCCCATCGGCCATTTAAAATCAACTATCTTTGTATATGTAGAACAAGCATCTATCAATAAAGCTTATCAGATACTGCAATAAGTACACACACGCACACACACACATACATACACATTAATTGCAAAACTCAAGTATTTTATTTGCTACTCTGACGTATGAGTAATTTTTGCGTTCTTGCTGACAAATTTACGTGCTTATCTAAGGCTCTATTCGACTTTATTCCATAACATTTCTCTATGCTTCAGTTTGTATGGCCTCCAGCTGCAAGTTCAATTGGCTTACTGCGACTTCAGGGCAACCATTTGGGGCAAGCATATTTGAGACTTTATTTCTTATCAATCACAATATCATATAGGTTCTTATATGGCCTAGCAAAACGGCAGCAGTAACTGGCCAAGTTATCAGCCGCCACTTGAACTGACCAGCAGAGTTTGCTACAAAATAAAATGTAATATATAATATATGCGCTATTATATGATTTAAAATGTGCACGTTCGTGCAGCACGTTAGTTTTATATTTGTATACCCTGTAAGCATTAAATGGTCATGCATATATAGATCATATCTGTCCTGCTCTCGTGTAAACGTCTTTAAAAATTACATTAATTATGTTTCTTATTCATAAGAATCAAGAAAATATCTAACATAAAATATAATGTCACATAAAATATATGTATTTTTTATTATTAAACTATTATAAAAGAAATCAATATGCTGGTGGTGCCGCATATACAGAGTATCGCTTATTCGAGCATTTTGCTGTTAAACATTCTTATTAGTGTTATTTATTGTTTATTGTTAGACATGAGAGTTCATGACCTATCCTAAACGAAATTCAGTTGACTCGATTAAATAATTATTTTGTTTTTGCCTGCTTTTTGTTTGCTCTTTCAGGCAAAGAGCCGTTGCTGCGCACCTACATCGAAATCCAACAGTTGCTGCAGCTGGGCAAGAAGCGCGAAGTCAAGAATATACTCAGAGAGAATGCGTGGCCAATTAACTCCCCGATACGCTCAGAATTGTGGCCAGCACTGTGCGGCCAGCATTTGACCAAGCATAATTTGCCAGGCGGCATCTACTGGGAGATGGTCAATCAGGTGAGTCCTACAGGAAAAGAGTGAAATTCTCAAGGATATCAATAACCACATTATTTAATTCGCAGGTCTTCAGCACCACGGAACTGTCGGATAAGCCCATCATGTTGCCCGCATTTGTGGATGCCACACATTGCTTGACGTATCATTTGACCGCTACGGGTCGCGCTGTTGCCGATCGCATTGTGAATGTTTTGGGCTATGATTGTCCCGATATTACCTACAGTCCAGTATTGTATCCAATTGCAGCGTTACTTTTGCATTTCATGTCGGGTAAGTAAAAAAAAATATATATATTTGAATATGAATATATGACTTTGTGATTCGCTTTATTCATTACATGTTCACGTTTGACTTCAGTTTGATCAATGTTTGTTTTTGTTATCATTTTTGGGATTTTATTTTTATGTTTTCTTACGGTTTAACAAAATGTGCACGAGTTATTGGCACAATTGTAAATTGCTGCCCAAGTAACTCACAGCTTGTCGCAAATTGATACATCGTGATTTTTTCCAGCTAATTGCCTTGGTCAACAGGCAAAAAGTCAACAATATTAACCATTTCAAATACACTTCTGTATTCAATGAGCCGCTATTTTGGGCCCTATGCAATTTTTGTCCACATATATATATAATTATATTTACTTATTTGCTTTTGATGTAGGCAAACATGTGTGACCTTTAGGCCTATTGTCACCCTTTTCTAGACCTTGAGCTCCTATTTTGTATTTATTTTTCCTACCTTGATGTGAAGTTCTATATTTATTGCTTTACCTGAAGCGTTTTTTTTATCGGTAATTGCTTTTATATAAGGTACTAGCCCTAGTTACTAGATCGCATTCGATTATATTATATATAAATATAGCTTAATAAAGTTGTTTCAACGAAGCAAATATTTAAATACAATATCTCAGCATATTCTTTCCTTTATTCATTAAAACACCTTATATAGTACTTATTTTTATTCACATATATATATAATTGGTTTCTTCTCTTCGCCTTTGTTATCAGACAATTGTCTGTCGTCGAGTCTCTTAAGTAATTTATTGTTATTGCTTTTATAATTTTCAATATATATATTTAAACTGTTTCAAATTGGATTAATCCGGTGGCATGTAGGCAGAGATTGGCGAAGCCGCATAATACTAGTCTATGCAATCAATTTGAGGAGATACATTTAAATATTCAATTAATAAGTATTATGGGTAGAATATATATTCAAAAGTAAACTTTTTAATTGCATAGTTTACATAAATATGAAAATAAACTTATATATGTGATGTGTTGCTTGGATGACATTTTATTAATGTAGTTACATAAATTGTAAAAATCTTATCACAAATCAAAAAGTAAAACCAAATTTTGTACTGAGAAAATTTTTTAATTCTATCTCAGAGTAAATATCACTTTTTTGTACTACAGAAACAAAGAAAATAGTTCAAAAGTATCACATCATTTGAATTGCGGAAAAAAACGTTTTTGAAAACCGGAAAAGGTTTCTTATTTTATTTCATTGTCAACCTTAAGCTGTTTTGATTCAGATTTCCGCAGCTCACATGCTGCAATCACCTGTCCCCGATTAGAAATGACAGCTACATGGCCAAATAGTTTTGTATTATGTTCATCATTAGCCAAAATATCAAGCTGAAAACATTGAGTAGGTATTTGTAATCTAATTAATCGCAGATGCTGAACTATGAACACCCCCATTTGTGTAATTTCTTTTAGGTATACTAAGAAACTGCGAAACAACAAGACAATAAATCGATTTTAATCTGGGTTCAAGTGTGCGACGCACTCAATTTAGAATATGGACTATCTTGAAATATACCTATAGACCTATATGTACTGAACGTAGAAAGCATCGTGAATAGAGGGGGCCGTTAACAATTTTATATGCGACTCTACTTGAGATGCACATGACAGGCCCGTCCCCTGCCCACAGCTGATAAAGCTGCGCCTGATAAGCGCCCCGCGCGAGCGGAACGGAAAGAGGTCGACTTTAAAAGTCCACATCGCTATATTCTCCATTATTTTTTCTCTGTTCTGTCTCCCAGTTTATTTTTTTGGAGGTTTGTTTACACGGTGTGAAAATGTCTGTTGTGTCTAGAGATTGCGATTCCGGGCCGATTTCAAGGTAGGCGCCGCAGTCTCTCTAAAAATAGTGTTCCTCCCGGCTTGGGGTACAAAGTTCCAATTGTTTATAATAACAAAAAAAATTTTAAATATAAATTACGAATGTATAAACTTTGTGCTTTAAAACACTGAAGATCGCAGGGTATCGTATAGTATTTTACCCATGTAAACATCACTGATCAGCGATACAACTAAGAAGAAAACAATAATAATAATATGGCAAAATTATTGGCAATTAAAATTTGAGTTGAATTTTCAATCAGCATTTCGTACACTTCAAGTTCAACAGTCGCATATTAAAAATGTATGACGTTCGAGATGTTTTGTATGATATACATTCACACGAGGCAACAGTCTAGTGGCGAAAGCAGAAAATTGCTTATATTTAATTTGGTTTGGAAATTTTAGGGGTCTCAAGCCAAAGTTTCTTGTTTCTTAATAAATTTTATTCTAGATTTTTTAATAACTATTGACGAATTATCGGATTGAAATCAATAATGGCTGTAATAATAAATGGTAAAAATTATATCTTATGTACAAGATGAGCTCTTAAATATTCCGTATATGTTTTACTTCTAGCATGAACGATACCTTTCTATATATCTTGATCTGCCTTGATCTGCAAAAGTTCGCGTTTATATTATTTGTAGCGCATGCACAGTTTATTGTGTTTGGCCACTAGCGCGTATTACCGTCGCAATTCTACATGTGTATACCACATTAATGTACAATATTTACCATGCCCATATTGACACATTATTTTACTTGTCGACGTCTTGTTGACGTCATTCCCTGTTCACCGCTCTCATCTTTGTTGAATTTTATGCAAATTATTCCCCTCTTTTTTGTCACTTGAATAAAAGTACGGGATCAACGTCATGGAATACAGTGGTAACTCAATAATGGCACATTTGGAAATCAGTTTTGTCCTCTGAAATTCCAATGTAGAAGCTAGAATTTTGTGAAAGGCACGCTGTTATTATAATATATAATTTCTCTTATCATATTACTACTGTTCATACATTGTTAGCAGCGCCTTGCTTTAGATCTAGAATTATAATTGTAGCTATTTTTAGCTTTCGTCGTATCTCTAAAAATTTTAGCTAATGATGCCAACACGTGAGCATAAAATTCACATAAAATACAATTGGCCAAATCCATTCGCATTCGCATTCGCATTTGAATACCCCATTCCCCCTACACCGTCCCGAACGCAGCGAAGCCAAACAAATGCGCACTTTTTATATATCATCTTTACGTTTGCTTTTGTTTTATGGCTGTTTGTTATTCTGTTGTTGTTCGCTCTGTTTATGCCCTACCCAAACATTGTCGAGCTATTCATATTTGTTTTTAGCACAGCTTTTTATATCGACGCACTCAAATCATACTTTATCCCATATTTGCTTTCTTCTCTCTTTCTCTCTTTCTCTATCTTGAGCATTACGTGTACTGTGATATAAAATACAGAATGATAATCAGCTGTAAGAACTCGTAGAGTGTATGGCTCGAGGCGTGAAACTTTACTTTAGATTTACATATTCATGAATGACACACATCTAACCTAAAGCCAGTGCATTTGTATGCGTGTGCAAAAGCTCAGGCAGCCCGTGACTATGATTAAGGCTCTCAGAGAGTGCTGCATGTGATTTCTTGAGGTGTTTGTTGTGCGTGACAAAATTTGCAAAACATTAGCTGGACATCAAATACTACTATTGCCTTTCCATTGTAAAATTTAAAAATTCACAATTTCAATAAAAAATATATATATACATATTTAGCTTAATTTACCTTAAAACTGTATATTTTAAAATCTCATTCTTTCTTTTAAAATCTTAAAGAAATGTTTACTCGTCAAAAAATAAATAAATTCTTTAGTTAAATACAAGATTTTCCCTAGTAGACATTCATATTTTATAATTAAAACCACATATTTTTAAAATAAAATCTCAAAACTATAACCAAATTAGTATAAATCATGGCTTTGAGAATTTTCACGTATTTCAAGTTTCTGTGTTGTTTTTTTAAAGGGTATTGCACAATTTAATTAGCACCACAACTCAATATTTATATTATTTCTATGGCTTTCATTTAAATGTTGTTTACACTCGGCGCGCCTATTTTTGTATTTAAACATTGTTTATGTTTTTCTTCTATATGCTTATGTGCTGCTGTTTTTTGTTGAAAACGTGAGGATTAAAATTTTTAAAGGTTGCTGCTCAGCTGCAATTTATCAAAGTTGTTGTGTATATATCATTAAAGTCCAAGCGCTCTCCGATCTTTTCTACATGTGTTTTATGACTTCAAATTGAAACGTGAGACGAGCTGCGATTTTTCGAACCAGTTTTATTATATATTTATATATGTATATATATTTGTTTATCATTGGGGCTACTGCTGCTTATCGGTTCAATTGGTGCCGGAAAATTAAGACCCGCACCCGTCGCAGCATTATGCCAGGCAATTGTCTAATTGAAAGCTTATTCCAAGTGGCTGTTGCAGCTGCTAACTATTTATAGACAAACAGGGCCAATAATGCACAATTATTTTATTGAACACATTTAGAAATGTCAACCATATAAAAACCTTAATACATTTTGAAAAAAAAAAGTTATTGCTGGTTTATAATTAGAATTCAGCTTAAAATTAAAATGATAAAAATATACTAAGCAAATAGTGCTGTGTAAAGATTTTTATCAAACGTTGGAGTTTTCCGCAAGTCATAAACTGTAACTCAAAGATACAGCGACAGATACAAAAAAATACGACACTGATTCGTATCGTTGAACAGGTGCTGTCAACAATTAAATAACTATTAAGGGCAGTCATAGGCTAAGTCAAACCGCCTTAGACCGAAACGAACCGCAACGAACCGCACGATAAGGCTGATAAGCCCCAGTGTACTGATAACAGCTGGAAATCAGACTGATGCACACATCTCGGAAATGCTCTTTGTTAGAATGCAAATCGAGGCAACTGACAGCTTATCAGCTTGTATTTATTTCTGTAAGTCACTGTAAATAACGAAACGATATCTAAACGGCATTTAAAGTCCCTTTCAGTAGCCGATTGCTAAATGGGGTCGTTCAACGAAATATAAAAAGAGAAACAAATTTGCCACCCACTTACTAAAAATTGCATTTTAAATGCTATACAAAATGCCTTTAATTATTCTGTTGTTGTTGTTTATTGTAATCAGTTAAAGCTGTTAATGACCCACACACGAGACGTAACTGCAAAACGCAAAAAATAAATAACTCGCATATCTCTAGTTTTATTTTTAGCAGCAATGTTTGAGCTAATTTTTAAAACAACTGAAAAGAACAATGACAAATTTAATAAACAATTTGTGCGGCACTTAATTAGTGTATACGGCAAGTTGAATTGCCGCTTGAAGGAAAGCTGCTCTATAAAAACAAATTGCGGGATAGTGCGGAACTTGAACCAAAGCTTATCTCTGCAAATTGAAGATGGTCAAAGTGCAGTCAAAGGTCAAATTGCAGCATTTACGTGTATACCCTGTAGTCAATTGAGTAAAAAGGAGCATGTTAAAACAATGTGAAGCTTAAGACTTCAGAACACCATAATTATTTTTCATTTTTTCGCTTTTATTAATGGCCAATGAAATTTAAAATTGAAATTTAATAATTTTTCAATTTAACTTGACTTCCTTACATTTGAAATTTAAAAATTACAAACAAATTTTTTAATACAATACTAATATCTGCATTCTTTCAATTAATATTTTACTTTTTTCCATATATACATGTTTATTTATATTTGATAGAATTCATTAACTATTTAAAATATATAGTCTATTTTAAAATATATAGTCTTGATTAGGAATTTTGAATTTCTTGGGCGAAGGTTTTCCTGTTTCTCAAAATATGAATATAACTTGTAAAGTGAAATGAAGATATTTTGCATAAATATGAGTACTCTATATCAATGGTATGTTCAAGGTTAGGCACCTTCTTTAAATTCTATGTAACATTCATTCTACTGAATGCAATTTGTGCTGCGTCATTGCGGTAACGCCTTCGACACTTTGCACCAGCATCGCCGCAAGCCACACAAAGCTCATCAACCGCAACCACAGCCGCAAGCGTCGATGCGCGGAACGACCTCAGGAAGATGCAGTGCAAATTGCCATTTCAAAATTGTGCAATTAAATTAGAGACAAGGCACATACATGTGCCCGAAAAGGGTAGAGGGGGTGCTGTGGATGAGTGTCGCTAAGGTTAGGCCTGTTATTAAGGTCTAGATAATTATCCGAACAAATGAAATTCGATAGCACGTTGCACGCGGCCAGTAAATGCCATTATAAAAGCCCCAATATTATATTATAGAATAAGTATGTAAGATTATAAAACAATTAAGAGTTAAATATATATAATATAAATTCCCTATTTTCGACTACTTTTCTTTGCAGAGGAGGAAGCCTATCAGTGCCTGGCCGGACTTGTGGGCAGCAAGGAGAAGACATTCATCAATCAAACCAAACTGCAGCATGAGGTTACCTGGAAGACAGTCATGCTAATAGCCAAAAAGCACACAGTACGTTCCACAATTAATTACTATTTCAATTAATATGACTCAAATTAATTTCTGAAATTTAATTGAACTTTTTAGAAAAGTGCCATTGTGTATTTCCAACGGATCTGTCCGGGTCAGAAGCTGGAGCGCGTTTTTATGGACTGGTGCTGGTGGATATTAGCCGGTCTACCCTTTCAGCATTTGGTGCGAATTATGGATTGCTATTTTCATGAGGGCATCAAGGTGCTCTATCGCGTCGCCCTGGTCATACTCAATCTATTTCACAAGGAATGCCAGTCGAACAACGAATGGAGTCCGGATAATATTAAAAACGACATTGGCAATGCGCTCATCAAGTTCTGCAAAAAGATACCAGTATCGCCAACGAAGCTGCTTCATGCCGCTTTTAGTATTAGGGGACTCAGGTGAGATCATTTTTACAAAAATAACTCATATAGGGTTAAGTAGGAAATTATTGAAGAAAACAAATCTGTATCTATCGTAACGAACTCTTATCAGATTTGTTATCAGAAATCAGATTATATGTTATCATGTAAAGATAGTATTGAATATTTACATTATTAACGTAAACAAATTATAAAGTTAAAGTTAAAGTTTTATATGCAATTGACAAATGCAGATCTAATAAAATTAAAATATTGAAAATTTTTCATTTAAATATATTATTTTTATATATTACTAATTGAATTTTCTTATATCCTATTTTTACAGTACCCAGTATATTTCTAGAATATTTCTCAAGACTGAAATGCTACTAAAAAGCCGTTCTGCGCTTAATAGCGGTTCGAAGCAATTAATCAAATCGCGTTCAAGTGATAATCTACCCACTAGTCAGTCGCAGGTCAACATCCAAATGATGTCACACACATTGACCATACGTGAGGTAGGTAAACCACAGAGCCGCCCAGTTTGAAACACACACACAGAACCCCACCTTCACTAAACCACGCAAACAGCTAGGACAAAACATATATTTATATATTTACTACCCCCAGTATAACTCAATTTAACAGTACTCAAGGGTCTTTGGAACTGCACCCAACTCAGTTTCTTTTTTCTATCTTCAGTTTAGATTAGGTTTAGGTTTTCTTTAAAAACTATAAAATGGTTATTCTTTATCCACACAGCACCGCACACACATTTATATACTTATCTAATTATGGTAAAAATCTGTAATACTCTTATATTGATTTATTGTTTTTGTGTTCTTTCAAAACTCGCACAACAACAACTACAACCAAAACAACTCAACTCAACTCACTTAAAAACCCAAAAAACAAAAAAAAAAAACATGTGAAAAACAAAACCAGAAGCTGCACTCTGAGAGCTGTCGCAATTTGGTATGAACCTTAAAAATTACGTATACGTATTTTATATATGTATATACATATTTATATCATATATTACTAATATTAGTATATGATGTTCAAACTCTGCTTGTTTTGTTTTTCATAAAAAATTACAAAAAAAAATGGTTTTTTTTTTACATTTTATGTTATATTTGGTGTCCATAGCATGTGACAACTGTTTCTAGCTATTTAAATGCTAAAAATAAAAACATGCGCAGGACATGCAAAAAATATTCGTTTTGTGTTTGAACTTTATTTGAATGGGATCTGCTATAAATTAAACTTTTTATCCGCTATATATATTATACAATTGCACCTTTTAGCGGATTTTAAGTTTATGATTTAGCAGTTTATCCGCCAACAGTATTTTGTTGTGTTGTCTACAAAATTTGTCTTTACTCGCTGCAGTTTTTTGAATGTTTATACTAAACAAAAATAAAAACTAATTTTAGAAGCTGTTCTTTAGTTTCGTTCCGTCTTTTTATCAAAGCATAACAACAACACAAACTACAGCAACAACATAAATTTCTGCTTATCCATTTCCGTTCTTAAACACAAATTTGCATTTGAGTTTTATATTTATTTATAACCTTTTCTTATCACTTGTTTTGCACTCCAAGGCCACACATAATTAAAAACAACAACAGCCACAATTTAAACCCAACTTAATGTCAAAATTGTTCTATATATATATCTAAATATCGACTCTATATAAATATACCATATATAAAATGTTATTTCTATTTTTCTTGTATTTTGCGCTGCCTTGGCAACTTATGAATGAAATAAAAAACGAAACTCGAAAATAAAAAACAAAAACAAAAAATCAAAAAACAAAAACTAATTAAAATAATATAAAAATATGCGTGCGCTTTTATCAACATGAATTTTCATATCTTTCGAATCTGACATTATATCATATGCATAAAAACTAAATATACATATGTATGTGTATGCTTTTATATGTATACATATATATGCAGGGCGAAAAGTCGCCCGGTCATAGAGCCATCGCCATGGGTGTCTATCCCATACACAATATCAAAAGTCAAGTCTGTAAGAACGAAGATGTAAGTCCAGAGAGCAGTCTTAACGCCATTTGCTAAATTTTTGCTAGTTATCCCCATCTTATTTTTTTAGTAATAATGTAAAGCAAGTATACACTGAACAAAACGGAATGTATCGCTTATTTAAATCGCACCCTAAAAAGTCTCTCTCTTTATTCACTCATAATCATTCCTCTGATCAAGGTGCATCAAAAACCTCAAAAAAACCACAATGCATGCTCTGGTGTGTGCAATAATCGAATTCGAAATTTTGTTGGCATTTTTTTTTCTTTTTGTTTTTCCATCTGTCTTAAAACATGTTTTAGTTAGTTAGTTGATTTTCGTTTTTAAAATTTAAGCAGCTAAAGGGTCCCTTCCAATATTAAAACTTACCCCAAAAAAAAAACTGAATCCCTTGTCAAATTTTGAATCGATCATACAAAATCGAGTCGCATATAATTTTGACATTGCTGTATATCATCTTTTTTCATAGCATTTTGGTTTACCGGGCACAACGAATTTCATTAAAACCTGGACGGATAGAGAATTTGTAAGCACATATCTATTACGAGCCAACATTTTACCAAAAAAAAACAAAAACGTGAATGATCCATCCAATGAAATACCTATTCCATAATTAAAACAGTTACATCCTGTGCCGTTCTATTAGACAACTTAACCAAAGTTCCCCAATTAGTGCTATTATATCTCTTCCTAAATATCTCTCTTTCTCTGTCACTCTTTCTCTCCTAATTGTGTGTTTGTTTGTATGTGTGTCCGTCCTTTGGTAAACTTATCGACCATATATAGAGCCTACACAAATCGCAATCACTATTCATTAGACGATCCATTCAAGACTGCAGTTTGAAAGTCACAGAAAACAGTTTTACCTGCACTGCGCTGCTGCAATTTCATGTGCTGCTGATGCTGCTGCTGGCAAATAAAAAGAAAGAAAAAAAATAGCGACTAGTTTTCATTTTTGTTGTATTTGTTTCTATTGTAGTTTTGATTTGTTTGTATTTAAATAAAAAGAACATCATTTAATTTTGATATGATTCATTAATTAACTTGGCTTTTAGTTTGTTTTGGCTTTAGTTTCGTTCATGTTCTAGTTTATGTCTACTTCTCTTACTCTCTATCTCTATTTTTTTACGTCCAAAATGCCTAATATTGTTTTTGTGTGTGTTTTAAAAAAAAAAACATTTCTTAGAATATAAATAACAATTTAACTGTTTGACAATGCTAACTTTTTATTTTTTTATATAGTTAATTGTAGTTAATATTGCCTTAATCATAAATCTCATGCAGAAGCAAAGCAGTTTTATTAATTCGCCTACATATTATCCCTCTCACAGCTGTTCACGCTGTGGTCCTGGCTGCCCGTGCGAATTACGATGTACCAACCGGTCCTGCTCTACACCACCGAGGAGCACGGCTGCTCTCTGACCACCTTCTATGTCCGCGTTGAACAACACGAGCCCACGCTGCTCATGATTAAAACGTGCAATAATGAGGTGAATAAAGAGCCTCGAATAGAATTTTAATTCAATTTATATTTAATATTGTTTTATATTTAATTTCAAGGTATTTGGCGCTTATTGCTCTTCGCGCTGGTTTGAGCGCAATGTCAAAAATGACAAGGGCCAGAGACAGGCCTATTTTGGCACCGGCGAAACCTTTCTGTTCTCCTTGTATCCCGAACGTGCCAAATATCCCTGGGTGGGCATTGAGGGTGATCGCGATCTGGGCCACAGCTCTGAGCTCTTCATGGCAGCCGATTCCAAAATGATAACAATCGGCGGCGGGTAAGTTTTAATTAACTAGAATAACTCGAAAACAGCGTAAAACTTGTGCACAGTGTAATATTAAAGAAAAATTATTATTATCGATTATATATAATCGATTAGACATATAAATTTGTAATTCTAAAGTTTGGAAAAATATTTATTTCTTTACCAAAAATTCACATGATAATTAATATATTTTTAATGCATAAATGTATTTTGCAAACTATAACCAAATCAAGTCTGTTCAGTTTTGACACAGTTTTTGCAGCTTGAAAAATATGAGCTATGTGATAAACTGTTTAAGATCAGTCTGCTGATTTTTGAACAAATTTTACTTTGGATATTGCACTGTCAACGAGTATTGCGCTGTCGGATACACCCTACCTGTTCTATAATGATTTCTTTTATCTATTTCAAATTGCAGAGAGGGTCAAGCTATTTGGATGGATGAGAATATACGATTTGGCAAGACGGACGGTTGTAAGACCTTTAAAAATCCGCCGCTCTGTCCGTCGGGTGACTTTGAAATACGCGTACTGGAGGTCTACGGCTTTGTGGGCACCTAAAGCCATATAACAGTCCCTCAAAAATTGCCCGCCGATGTTCAAGTGCTCAGCAAAAAAACCCAACCCGCACCTGTGCTCCTCTCTGACTTACTCATCCACACCCATACACAAACAAAAACACACACACACACAGTGCGAAATGTTTGTGTTTCCGGTCTTAGCGGAAACACTAGGCAGATGCAGTAGTAGAGAAAGATAATGATGATGATAAAGAAGAATAAGAATTGTGTAAACATTTATAAAAGTTTATTTATAAATATGTATTTAAAAAAGAAAGGCAGCAATCGTTGTTGTCATTGTCGTGGTAATGTTAAATGTTAAAAGCCCATGCGAGAAAAACAAATTATATATATTATAATTATATTATATATAATGGAAATACTCTGTGAGTTAATTTTTCAAATCGCAAAAGCTTTGCAATTATATACAAAAAATAATTATTCATAAACAAAAAAAAAACAATATCATAATATTTGTGTATATCTAAATGTAAATCGTATAAAGTAAAACTATTTCTATATAACGACTCTAAAAAGCAGACAACAAAGAAACAGAATATATTCCTTAAAAGCAAAGCAAGAGAAAATATCAAAAAAGAAAGAAAAAAGAAAACAATATTAATTCATGTACCATCTGTCTGCACTTTATTATTATTATTATTATTATTAATATTATTATTATTATTACTATTATTGTAAATTTTATGTTTATTCGTATTTGTATTTTATGTTTTTATTATTTTTCTGCTTCTGCAAACCAAATTTACTGACTCGACTGAATTCGTCATAAATGTTATTAATATTATTATAACATATGTGTATAAATTATAAATTTTGTAAATTTTATTGGAAGCCTTTTTTATTTTCTTACTAGAGCTAGTTTTTATATACTGAACTACCTACATATATTTATAAAAACTGGAATTTGCAGCAAAAATTCAAAGCAAACAAAACAAAACACACAACTTGCAGTGCAGTGTAATAGTCATATTCAAATATATATGATATAGCTTCCGATTAGAAGCTACACTAAAGCTACTTGGGCGTGCAGGGTGAAAGGAATTTAGATGAAGGGTTAGGGTTGGGGGTGTGCACACATGTTACATATTGATCTCATTTATGATCCGTGTCCAAAGCTAAAAACAAATTGAATATTTTATTTTATTTAAATTTAAGATTCATTCCATTTCTGCATTGCTCAAGCTACGTATTCTTTATTTTTATTTTTATTTTTATTTTTATAACTTCATAGACAACAGTTTTGAACAAATTTTTTTATTTACTTTTTTATTTTTATTTAATTTTCCTTCAACTTTTCTAGTCAGTGAAAAAATTCATGCATGTTGTGCACAACTGTTTTATTTTTAACGTTTGCGCACGCCCATTTTAGCGACTGCTTTTTGCACTACTCAAGCGAATTGTTACAATCACAACGAATACAAAACTTATACAAAAAACTATTACAACTAAAATACAATATATACAAATTTGTTAATTATGCCAAAAAAAAAGGAATTGTAATTTGCTGTTGTCAACTCAATATTCTATGCGCTACTCAATCTCATGAAACGCATAGATTAAAACTCTATAACTCATCACATTTCGGAGCTGGTACTCCAAACAAAAACAAAAAACAACAACACGACAATCACGTACACTCATATTTGCAAATCACACGCACACACACACACCCACATGACAAGGCAACAGCAAATTTGCAACATTTTGGCTTTCAAAAAAAGAAGATATATATATATATACATATATTATAATTTTAGTTTTATTAATCAAACTCTCTGTGTTGTTCAATGAATTATGTACGTAAGCAGCATTAAATATGGCATATGCCAGAGATCATACTTATAATAGCCTAGTTACAAAGTTTAATCAACTCAAAAAAAAAAAGAAAGAAAAAAAATTTATTTATAAATATATTTGTTACTTGTTTCTGCGCTGTTGATAAAAGTTTTTAATTTACTTGGTTGACTATTCATAAAAATTCTCAGATAATTGTTGGTTTTTGAGCCGCAGGCTAAGGGGAGGAATTTGCGGGTGTGCTCATGTTTATGAACAGTATTTGACAAACGGCAACAAACAGTCAACTAATTCATTATCTTTTGTATATACAAATGTTTACACTGTTTTTCTATATAAATATATGAATTGTTCTCTATGTGTAGTCGTTGTTAGGTTTCAATGAATTAATTTGTACAATAACCGATCATTATATATTGGATCTGAATGTGTTATATATAGAAGATGATAAGCCCAAACTGAAGTTATATTATGCAAACTGAAATATAATAAATATTACATATACAAATAAACAATATTTAAACTATTTAAATAAAAAAGCGTGTTGTTCATATTATTTGTATTATTATTTTATTTCATTTTATTTTATGGATTACAAATACACACACATACAGTAATAAAAGAATACAATTGAAAGATATGCCCAATTATATATTTAAAACAAAATGATATATTATTATTATATAAATATATATATATATATGTATGTTAAATCATTTTAGTGGATGTATAACAACAAAAAAAGGAAACTAAATAAAATAAAAATGTTTCAAAAAGAAAACTACATTTTTTATGACATTTAATTTAGTTGTTATGTAAGGAAAGTAAAATGACCATAACGGACAAAAGAAGGTGGTTTGCGAATGCGCTACGCGTGCTCAGGTTACAGAAATCTTTGTTACAGAAAACACAGCCCAGGAAGTTGAGTTGCGGCATCACCGGATCCGGCTGCTCATCGCAGACTGACAAATCGCCAAAGGCGCAGGAACGACGAACAAAAATCGCTTCATCAATTGCTGCAAAATTAATATTACTGTTATTATTATTATTATTATTAGTTATATAAAAAAACAGTAGCTAAGACCTAGCAATGATTGGGCCTTTTTAACATAAACCATAATTTGTTTGATTTTTCAAAATCGGCTTAACGTCAATCTACTTCTATTTTATCAATTACTTAAAAAACATTTTACTCCAATCAGGAAATAAATATTTTTCTTCATAACAATCAAATCACCCGATACTCCGTATTTAATACAAAAAATAAATCTTATTAGTAGTTTTTGAAGAGGTCTTATTGAATGACCGTGGGGTCTATCACATTTAGAACAAAATGTTTAAAACAAAATTTTAAACTTTTTTTTTTGGAATTTCTAAGTTTCTTTCTTTGAGTTGTCAGTCAGCTATTTATGAAGTCAGTCAATCAAATGCGTATTTACCTATACCTACATCTATCATACATGGCTGATTAAACAGTAAGTCTATCATATATATGACTGAACAAACGGTATACTCACAGCCCCTGTAGTACTTGGTGAGACAGGCGGTTTCGGGCTTTTGTATATAGATAGCACGCACTTGTTCCGGCAGCTCCATGGAATCGCAATCCGTTTTGGCAATGTCATCGGGTTGAAAATCATCGCCGCAATTCAAATCGTTGAAGGAATCGCATTCATAGCAGCTAACGGCCAGAGCTGTGTGGCGATGACGACATATGTGTGTGTTTGAGTGTGTGTGTGTGTTTGTGTTGAATGTGTGTTAAATATGTGTGTCAACAATGTATGACACGATTGATGCGCTCACCTGCGGCGACCACTGAAACGAGCAGCAGCCCCAACGTCAACACGCAGCGCCCCAACATATCGAATGTGAGTGTGTGCGTATGAGTGCGTGTGTGTGTGTGTGTGTGTAGCGTATACAGGTAGGAATTGAAATTTGTTTGTTACAAGTGCACAGATTGGCTCGTTGATCACGCCCAGAGCGTCACATGGCCGAACCAGCCGGACGAGCTGCACACGCGAGACTGAGCCAAAGCCAATCGCATTCTGAATGATGAGTTTTGTTTTAATTTGTATTTTTTTGTTTTTGTTTTCTTTTTTTTTTTGGTTTTTGCGCTTTTTTTTTGTGTGTTGTTTTCCATATAACACATTTGGCTTTCATTTGGCTGACCGCGTCTAGTACAGGCTACACATATACGATATGGAAATGGAAATGAAAATGGTATGAGCGGCATTTTGATAGCCGAAAATAAATGTCCGTTGACATGAAACATGAAATGGGGCAAAATACACGGCGCTATTGTGCGCCTGTATATGCACATGTGTGTGTGTGTGTGTGTTTGTGTGGAGGCGTTGCGCCCTTGTTCATGCCTCACATGCCTCTGCGCCAAAAGTTCATAGCGCGCGCACAAAATAAACAATTTTCGCTGGATTCTATGTTAATTTACATTTTATTAGCTGGCCTTTGGCACCTTCGCGCCTTCTTGGCCATGGCCATTCACAACAACAACTTACGCCTAATATTTTTAACATTGCTCATACGCCGAGTTGGCCGACACGTAACCACTTAGCTGCCATTAAAAACAACGCCAAGCCGGGCAGCTGCCACACGTTCGCCTCCAGCTGGTCCGCTCCGTTGCAATAGTTCTCGTTGTCGCACACGTGACAGCTCGCGTTCTGCACGGCAATCAGCGTGGGGTCCAGCTTGCAGCCAATCTCCGTCTCGTTAATCTCACCGAAATAACAGCCGCGCACAAATTTGTTGACGCCATTTTCTGTGTGCGGTTCACAAAGAAAACAATTAAATTAAACAATGTTGTTGCATACTTTTAGGAGGGGCCTCTAAACAAACGCTGCTTTTGAGCTCTTAAGGGGAAATATGGTCGTTTAAACAATTTTAAATTGCACTTAACTCTGTTTTATAAATATATTTAAATATTTTAAAACAAAAAATTTAACTCTATTACTTCCTAATATATATAAATATATATTTTGTGTATTTACACATTCCACACTGTAAAAACCGTTTATAAATAAAAAAAAATAAAATTGTTTTAAGAAATATATAATAAGATATAATATTTTTTATACCAATAACGCCAATGGTAGGACTGCTAGGATATGTCTAAAACAATTTCTTCCGGGCTTGTGATAACAGATAAAAAAAACATTTTCAAAATTAAAAAAAAAATATTTTGTAAATTAAAAAAACGATATTCTGACCTGGCATTAACAGCAAGTGAATTAATGACTATTTTTAACAAAAGGCAAAAATGTAAGAAATTATAGATATAAATGTTTGCATCTTTCTGCCACATACCAATTAATTTTGACTTCTGACACTTTCAAAAATAATTGTACGATTAATGCTGAACTCAAGATATATTTGAATATTAATATCAGCACATCAGCCGGATATATACATTTTAATTATTATATACAGAACTCTGTATCATATAGATACACGTGTATTTTATACTTTATACAAACGTGAGCTTCCTCCACTCAAAAATGTGTTGATTTCAGAGGTACTCTAGCGGGTAAAAAATTGTGTTATAGCTACACAATACTTTTACAGATCTTACTGTAGTATATTCTAGAAAGATGGCAACTTGACTTGCATTTAACGAGGGCACCTTTCCATTTGAATTTATTTCATTCATGAATGTATTTGCGATTGGGTTGAGTTGGGTTGGTAAATACTCACCGCGAAAGACTCGCTTCAGGCAGGCCGTCGCATTTTTATTGGATAGTTCGTTTTCCAGAAAACGGGGCGGGGCAATGAAGGCGCAATCGTACTTGAAATGATTCTCGATCTCGAAATTTTCGCCACAGCTCGCCTCGTAAACGGACTCGCATGAATAGCATTTGATGGCGTATGCTGTTGGCATTGAAATTTATATAAGTTCTTCAGTTTAATGGCTAAAGACAAAATGGTCAAAAGGCGAACCTGTGGTCAGCAGCGCGAGGAGAGTGCCACACCAAAGTAAATACTGCATTTAACTGATGTTTTTGTGCTGTACCAAAAAATACAAAGGAAAACCAAACGCTTCAAACAAATAGCTGAAGAATTTGTTGTTTTTTATTATTTATTGGAAAATGGCTTATTTTATTTTGATTGCCGCATTGGCATTTATGGAAAATTCTGCTGATGGTTTTCCTTCTTTTTTTTGTATTTATAAATTATTCACTCGGCAATTGAAATTTGATTGAAAGTGTTTGCCTTTATGGTCGCGTCCAAGAAATGTATTTCTATAAATTACTCGTATTTTTACATATTTCTTATAGTTGTATTATTTTTATGTATATGTTATGTATAGGCACTGTAAACACGCGTCTTTCTGTCGTCACTATGAGATTTGTATCTTTCTTGTTCTCGTTGTTGTTGTTGTTATTATTGTTGTTGTTGTCGATATTTTCCGGTGTGTTCTGTTTATAAAGCACAAAAACGCCTCAGCCGTCAGTCAGGCGACGGCCGCGTTCGAAATTATACTGAAAAATGCCAAAGCGTTTCCAAATTCCACTTTTGGGCTCTCATCTCTCTCTCTTTCTCGCCCTCTCCCTCTCTCTCTCTCTCTCTCCTTTTCACTCTCTTCCTTTCTTCTGTCTGGGCAACTCGCGGACACCTATATTGAAATTGTCTAAATTTAATGAATTTCCCTCAGACGCGTAAACTACAAAATATGTTTTCTAGATAGAATTTATAGCGCACATATGGAGGAAGAAACCAGACGATTTCAGTTGCCTCTTAGCCAACTTTTAATAACAGCAAAGAGAGCTAACAAAGTTGCTAAAGAGCAAAACCAATCTAAATCTAATGTGTGTGCGTGTGTTCTTGCTGTTGTTGTTGTTGTTGTAGCTGTAAATGGGGGAGTGGGAACGGGAGCTTTAATCATGGCCTTGCACGCAAGGGCAGCTTTCAGTGGGGGCACAATTTCAATATTTTTGCGTTAATGATGACATCGTTGATGTCAAAGGACGACTAAACGATTTAATATTTGAATGATAAAATTTGAAAGCTTAAATCTGTTAAAAACATTTAAATACTACAGCATAAAATTTAATTCGATAAACTAATTTTAACTTAACTCATTATTTTACGAATTTGTTAGTAACTTTTTAGTCTACATCGTTAAGTGGATAATTCAGATTTCATCTAAATCGCTTTGCAACTGTTCAAAATTACACGCCTTAAGTCTTTGGAGAAATTTTGAATTTCTAAATAGATTTCAGAAAGTATTTTATTGACATACAAAATTCATTCTTTTCTTTTATTTTTGACGACCTCATTTGTGTATTTTTATATAGTTTTGCAAATAAATTAGAACATCACGTCTGCATTATTTTATAGCTATACCCGGAAAAAATAAATTAAATTAAAATATTTGGAATTTTTGTTGAATTCAAATTCCAGTGATTAAGTAAAACGAGATTTTAATAATAAGAAACCATAAATCAACGCATTAAATACTTTTAGGTTTCTGTAATATTTATTATATCCTAAACTCATTGAAAATGGGTAACTCTTTCTGTTTTTTTGTTATCGATATTTTTAGCGCTTTGTTGACTCGGTTTTTTTACGCACAACTAAATAACGAACCATGAACAAAAAGTTCATCTTCATCAAAAACGGTTGAGTTTTGGCAAAGTTACGACAGGGGAAAGTTGAGACCTATCCTTATATGGGAACACTAGGGTATATATTCGAAAAATTTTTACATGAATTTGGACCAAAAAATTTATTTTTAGCCTGAAATGTAGAATTCATCTAGACAACGAACCATGAACAAAAAGACCATCCTTATGAAAATCGGTTGAGTTTCGCAACTGAAGCTATGTATCCCAGGTTCGATTCCCGGTGTGGCAGATTTTATTTTTCGTTGGTGATTGATGGATTTAAAATAATGTATTCATAATAAATAATATTAAGTTATTTGTTATCTATTTTCTATCAATTTTGTAATAGTATCAACTTAAGCTATTTGAAATATATATAAAAAAGAAATAATAATAAAAGTGATTTCCCAAAAAACTAAAGGTACAAAATTTGTTATTATAGTTTATTATTGTTTTACGTAAAAAATTCAATCAAAAGATCGCATAAAGATTTACAAATTCTGATAATACATAAAGGACGTTTTTTAATGTTCCAGTTTTGAATTTAAAATTAGAAACTTAGGACTTGAGCGAAACTTAGGCCAACAGGCGGGCCACGCCGAAGAACATCAGAATGGCTCCGGCAATGGGGGCGATGGAGGCGGAACCGTTGCACTCGTCCTTGGTGCACACATCGCAGCTCAGCTGCTTGACGAAGGGCAGCGAGGGATCCGACTGGCAACCGGTCTGGGTGTTGCTGATGTCGCCAAAGTAGCAGCTGCGCACAATCTGCGGATTGCCGGGCACTAAAAAATGTCGCGAAAATCAGTATTGTTAATTTGCTAAGAGTCATATTTTGAGCACTACAATATTGTCGGTTGGCTAACTTTGGACGCAGCGCATATTTTTCATATTCAAGCTAACGAATGCTAATCAGAGGCATTGACATTGTCAGGCTGAAAACCCCTGTTAAATACGGTGCTAATTGTATTCAAGGTCTGTCATTGTTTTGACGTCGATTAACTGTGATTGGAGTTTTGTTTTACATCTCAATCGCTCTCTCTGTCTCTCGTTCTGATAATTATCGATTCAGCCCTCATAATGCAATCTCGCACTGCGCAGTTTTTTTTAGATCGTTAATGATCGTAAAAACAACTTAGATACAGTACTACAAAATTAGGTAAAACAAAAATAGCTGTGACTAATTTATGGATGACGTCTTGGCAACCACTTAATTGCCACTGAGACTCTGTCCGTTTTACCCTTTCAGCAACAATCGATCTCTTCTATTGGTAATCCATTTAGATACAAATAGAAAAATCTAAATATTTAGTTAAGGTATTTCAGAAATATGTTTTAGTATGTATTTTAGATTTTTTTAATTGTAAATTTTTCTATAGCCGTGAAAATTTGTGTTAAATTTTGTGTCAGACGTAACGAATTTTAATTTTTACGGTTTTAAAAATGTGTCAACAGCCGTTTGTTCGGAATATAAATATACTGAAAAATATTTGAGCACTAAATTATTGCAAATATGTTAAAATGTATCCTTGAATATTACTCATGTACCGGTATATGTGTTCCATAAAATATACATAAGATTATTAATGTTAATAATAAATTCCATGGTTATTCCGATTTTCAAATCCCCAATTCACAAAGGGCTAGTAAAATTTGCAAGCAATTAAATTTAATAATATAATTTGTAATTAAACCTAGGGGATTCCAATTGTACGTCGTTAAAAGGTTACAAATTATAAATATAATCAAACAACTTTGCAAGCCAAACACGAATGGGATAATTGCTTTAAAATTCAAAACAAAAAGCTGAGCTCAGCGATTCAAATCATACGATCCCTCCGATTGGGCATAGAAAAATATAAAATAAATTTACATATATGTATACTAATTAATAGAAACCTCATAAGATGTCGTCATCATTGTGTTTATAAATGTTGACAAAAAGAATTCCCTTGGTATAAGCGAATTAATTTCGGAAATAAAGAGTATTTTCTCACACAAAAATTCGTTTACTGTACGCCCAAAATGACGAACCCGGTCGACGCCCACGCAAACGAGAACAGTTTAAGCAACGTTTAAATTAATTAAGCTAATTGAAGGCAAAGACAACTTCTCGCCTATGACCTGATCTTACTGCCCACTAAAAAAAATATATATGTAAATACTTACGGGCATCGATGGTCTTCTTCATGCAGCCGGTGGCATTTCGCACGGGGAAGAAGTTTTGCAGGAAACGGGGCGGGGCAATCCGTGAACAGTCCAAAAGTAGGCTGCTATCCGCCTCAAACTTGGCGCCACATTTGGGGCTGCTCACCGATTCGCACTGATAGCACTTGATGGCATAGCCTGTAAATGAGGGGGGGAAATGTGAGCGCTGGTGCTTTACTTATCGCACAGACTGTCGCATACCCGTGCAGGCCAGGGCGGCCAGTATGGTCACAGCCAACACATGCCCTACTCTTGAAACCATTTTGAACCACTCAAAAATATATGTGAAAAGCAAACTGATTTTTTATAGAACTGAACCGCACGGCGATTGTTTAGCATCTGGTTTCTAACTTGCCTGAAAACTTGGCTGGGCAGACGCGTACTTGCACTCTCACTCACACTCATACTCACACTCATACTCCTACTCGTACTCATACTCATTCACTTGTTGAGTGAGTTTCGTTTCGTTTCGTTACGTTTGCGTGTTTTTTTCGCATTTGGTAATTTCGAATACAATTTGACATTAGAATTTTTTGCTTGACACACAAACATTTAAACATATGACCGCAATTTCGCTTGTACACATACATATATATGCGTATATATATGTGTGTGTATATTACGAATCGGAGAACTTGTTTTGGGTGATGTCAGACGTATAGCGTCTTATTTATTTACTTTTTCCCATTTGACACGATGAAAATGAAAACACACAAACAAGCGAGTGTAGAGTATTATATAAGCCTGATTTATTCCAAACCATCCGTTAGTTAAATTTAAAAACCATCCGTTAGTTAAATTAAATTTTAAAGGGGTAAGTTTTAAAAACACAAATCAATATAAATATACCAATAATTATATCTCTTGTTATACGTTATTTACATTTAGAACAACTAACTTATTACACAATTAACGGATATTTAAGATAAGATCAGATAAGAATACTTGCCATTCAAATTATTTTAGGTATTTTGGACCAAAAATAAATGAAAAGAATTTTAAAAATCCATGTAAGTATTTCTACATTAATATCACTTTTATGAAAAGTGTATTTAATCGTCGTGGTGCCAAACTTAAAATATATTCTCATTCATTTTTGCTTGTTTAAATTTATACCTCGCAGTATACTAAATAAAAACGCTCAAAAATCACTCAAATAACAACAACAAAAAAATGTATAAAAAATTTTTCAAAATTTGAATTGATAATCAGAATAAAATATTTTAATGGCATTGTTATAAAATGTGTTACCTTAAACATTATCAATTATTGTGATTAATTTTTCGTTTATTTGTATTACACTATAAAATAATAAATAAATCAATAGTATTATTATGATGTTATCTCTTGAAAGCATACAATTGATATTTAATTCTTTCTAATTGTTGCAATTGTAACTAACATTAATTGTGTGTTTTTGTAGTTTTCTCTTACAGAAACTGCACTTTCACTTATTACCCTCAGAATTTTCTTAACTGGCATTTTCCAAGCATATGCTGAATTTCCATTTCATTACTTACATAATTTTGTATGCTCGTCAATTGGTTAATTTTTTCAAATTATTCAAAATGAGTTTGGGTAATTGAGCAGCAGCAGCTGCTGCAGGAGGGGAGGGGAGGAATAAGTTGCCTCGAACTCACACGAGTCTTCAGTTTCAGTTTTTTGACCTTTTCGATGCGCTGTGCATTGCTAAATGTGCTTAACACTTTGTAAACTCGACTTTGACTCGGCTTACACATTCAAATTTAACTCAATTAAGCATAATTAATAATGCAGACACACACGCATACACGCACACCCACATTTCCCTACACACGCCTGCAGTCTTGTTAAGGAGGCGGGGCAGTTCAACGGTTTGCATGACCTTTTCCGGTTTAATGGTTTAATTTTTAGGCCACCTATGAACACATGTTTTATTGTTGATCAGACTAATAAGAATTTTGCAGGTGTTGGGCCTGGGCGGGGCTTTTAATTAAATTTTTTTTTTTATTTTTTTATATTAACATGTAGTTGTAACTGAGTCATGAATTTAACGAGTTTAGTTCTGGAAACATATTCCTAGAAAGCGTTACATTTATAAAGTAAATAACAGTTTTAAAACTTTGGCTAACAAGTTTAAATTTGTTTATGATATAGTCATAAACGTTTATTAATTTTAGGTATATACCATAAGAAAGCAAGAAAGACATTTATTTATAAGTTTTATTTTGCAATGAAGATTAAAGCTCTATATATATGTACTGAAAAAACTCAGAAAAAATATTTAAATGATACATATATATATATGTATTTTTAGTTGATAAATTATTTATATATTTTGTTATCTGAACTTGCCATTAAAGTTGCATATAATTTGCGTCAATCGTAACTTAAAATAAGAAACTTTTTAAGCATTCAAAGCTAAAATTTATTTATTTTTGAAAAACCATATTGCAAATAATATTATTGATTTTTTAAAAACTCAAAATCAGTTACTGATTAAAATTAAAAAATCAAAATACACAAAAGCTTATTGAATTTATAGCGCTTGCAATTTAGTTAGATACTAAACTGTCACTAGTTAAAGCACTAAAATTAATAAAAAAAAGTAAAAAATAAAACTCATTGAAAATAAAAGCAGTAAAAAGACATCTTTAAAGGTGATACATAAATATTTTATTACTTGCAATTGCATTTATGAGAGAGGCACAAATTTAAACGAGAATGTTTCACAACTATGAGAATAATCAAAATTGCAGTTAATACAGAGAGAAATGCTTAAATACAACCAACATTTAGGGACTAAGGCCAAATACTAGAGATCTAGGCCAACAGGCGGGCCACGCCGAAGAACAACAGAATGGCTCCGGCAATGGGGGCGAGGGAGGCGGAACCGTTGCACTCGTCCTTGGTGCAGACATCACAGCCCAGCTGCTTGACGAACGGCAGCGAGGGATCCGACTGGCAGCCGCTCTGAATGTTGGACACGTCTCCAAAGTAGCAGCTGCGCACGATCTGCGGGTGACCCACAACTGAAAGGTGACAATGGAGGTGGAAAATGGTGGTGAGTAAAAACTTTCACTGTTTGCATAATAATAAAATATGTAAATATATAAAAAAATAAAACAAATGTGCTCATTGTTTGACAGCTGCTTCTAACAATGCAACTCATTTGTATAACCAGATCTACACGCAAAAACAAAAATACTATGAAAATACACAACGCTTCGTGACGCATTGTTGAAGTCAACAAAAATTACTTGAGTCAACAAGATTTGTAATTGCTTTTCAACTCAGCTTAATTTTGCTGATGGGAGCGTTTGTGCGGTTGAGTTGATTTTCGATTTGCTTTGATGATCTCAAGGATGCCGCTTATTATCGCAATAAGCTCTAATGAAAACATTTCAATTCAGTATAGCAAAAACAAAAATGAAATACATATTTTACAATGAAAAATACAAGACAAAATATGAAGAATTTTTAGAGAAAAATAGTTTTCAGTATTATTAATTTTCTTGATTTTAATGATTGCTAATCTATTTGTATTTCCAACTTAAAAAAAGAAAATAAATAAATTGCTTTTAAATTTTCAGCAACCGTAACGAAAAGAAAAATATGAGATTTTTCTGTAAATTTATAAGCTTGTATATATGTAGATTTCTTTCGTTTTATCTTCTATTCAAATGGGATGAACAAAAATTGTCTGATCTTCAATTATGTTATAAAAAACACATATGTATGAATTCCAAAAATCTGTCGTATTTGTTTCCAATGTGAACTCAGTGGCAGAGATATATATTAAAATATGGTAATATCAAAATTTCACGCTCATTTCCAACGACAATCACGTCATTATTATTTCTATACGATCCCACACTAATCTTAAAATTATACGAAATTACACGACAGCCAAGGAAACGCGACAATGGCCAGAAACACGCTCCCAAATTCAGCAACTGCGCAAATCACGAAAGAATGAAAACCAAAAACAAAAAAAAACATCATGTACATAAAATGACATCATTATCATCGCAGCATAATGCGAGTCCCATAGCTCGCATGAGAGCGTCCTAATGGACGCCACAGATTGGCGATAAGTTAAAGATACATATATCTACAAATGTACATATGTGATTGAAGAACTCACCACTTTCGAGCGTCTTCTTCATGCAGCCGGTGGCATTGCGCAGCGGGAAGAAGTTCTGCAGATAACGCGGCGGTCCGATTCTGGAGCAATCCATTAGCAGGGTCTCATCCTCTTCGAACTTGACGCCGCATTTGGGCGTTGTAAGCGACTCGCATTGGTAGCACTTGATGGCGTAGGCTGAAAGTAATCATAAAATAACAAAAAATATGAGTCCATTAGTTCAAACAGGTTTCGCTCGCAGTTGCATTTGAAAAATTACAAAACAAAATATATTTAACAGAAAAAACCAAAAGAAAATACACACCCGAGCAGGCCAGACTAATCATAACGGCCACGGCCAGACAGAATTTCACACCGGACACCATTTTTTTTTTCTATAATATTTGACTTGATTTGATATTTACTGGAACCAGTGTGTAATGCACAATTCTCAACCTTTGCCGACAATGTCTGCTGCACGTCTGACAAGTTCACTATTTCGTTGCCTCGTTCAGACTTCTGAACGAACCCCACCACATCCACCATCCACCATCCCCCATTCTCATTCGCTGAGTGAAACGGCGACTGCGCTGCTCACTCTGCATTTTGTTTTGAGTGGAAACTATTTGACTTGTTTACAAAAGTTTGTTTTGAGTAATTGTTGAACCGGTTTTTCTGTTTGTTTTGTTTCTATTCCAAGCATACACTAAAAAAAAAACTTAAATTCCTATATATGAGCAGTTTAATCTTATTAAAAATTCACTTCCTTTACGTTTCACACCGTTTTCTGAGCGTAACGTTAACTGCGCTGCCTGCTTCAGGTTTTGTTTTGAGCAGAAAATTTGGTTTTGAAAAATTGTTAACTTTTTGTGCATGTTTTAAATTAGATTTCTGTCTAGTCGAGTTGATAAACTAATTTATATTAATTGTTTTGTGCATTGAAATAAATTCGTATTAAAATAAATTCGCCATCTAAGCGATTAGCATTTTATTTATTCACAAATCTATAACTTATCTCTTTTAGAAAACTGCTTGATCGTTTAAAACAGTTGTCAAAAAATAATAGTTCGATGTTCTACCTGGTGAATCACTTTAGTTCTTGACTCATTAGCACAAGGCTGCAAAAAACATCATTGTCAACATATAATTTACACATTTGAATAGGCCTAAAGAGACAAGACATTTTATATTCAAAAGCTGTTAATTTTAAAAATATATAAACTCATGTTGAGTGTAAATGGTTGAAGATTTAGCAAAGCGCTCAAATATTTCTCAACCACTCCTAAAAGTATGCAACATTATTTTTTTATCCGATACGAAATTGATCTTTTGCTTTGCAAATGGGTCACAAAAGGATACTAAATATTTTACCTATTACATTGATTTAATTAGATTTAAGCAGCAGGATAGAAGCAAATACACAGGGGGTAGAATAGACCCTCAAACAGATAAAAATGTGACAAAGCCGCAGGATAAGTGAGAAATGAGGTCAGCAGAGAATTCATAGAAAATTCCCTTATCGCCTAATTGGATTAGCATTGGACTTAGTGGCCTAAGCAATCAGTACTTTGATATAGGATATGGTATAAGCTGCCGAAACTGTAAAATAATATATGCCGAAATTTTTTGCTTTTAGTCAAAATACATTGTTCAACCGGTTTCTATTTATTTTGCTTCTTTTAATAATTTCAACCAATGAATTAAGATTGAGGCGACATTTGCTTGCCATGGGGTGCATTTGCATAGATTTAATTAGATATAGTCAACACAGATTTGAGGAGGACATTGGCAGGTGTCAAAGGGGCTGAGATTTAGAGCGGCGATTAAAATGACACAGAAATTACGTCTAAAAAAAAAGTATTTTTGGTAAATAATCTAATTTGTACCATCTTTAGCCCAGTACAACCCATAAGAAATTTCAAGTCTCTCGAACTGTCACATAGATCATGAACTTTATTCGGTGTATGTTTTGTTTTTATACAACTGTGATAAATACATTTGAAGTTTGCATGCGGTGTTTGAATTGTATAATAAAAGTTTGTTTTACAGTTTTGTTTGTATTTTTGGTATATCTGTGATCAGGCGGTGTTTATTATTTTAGTTAGATAATCTGGTTTAAGCTTAGCTAGTTGACTAATTTGTTTATCCGATTGTTTTATTTAAAATTTTTTAAGCAAATTATGAAATCTAAGGAAAGTATACCTATAATAAAACAATTTAAACTAAGAGCTTAACACAAAAGTACTACGAAAGGACTAAGAAGAGAAAATACGCCTACAATTAAACTAAGTAAAATTTAAATGTTAATCAGCGGCTGGCTTAGCATTTGTTGGGCTAAACAAAATATCACGTTCCAACTAAAATAGAGATACAATAGTAGCGACTTCCGCTTAATTGGCCAACTGATTGGCCACTGCCAGAGCGGGCAACAAAATGGCGGCCAAGATAGCGGCGAGTGGTGTGGCGCCATTGCAGCGATCATCGATGCAATCGCCACAAAATATTTGACGCACATTCTTCTCCGGCGTAGACACATTGCACAGTTGCACGGGCTTCTCCTTGAAATCCTTTAGTGGAGTATTGGTGTAGTAACAAAAGCGTTTGGTCACGATCTTGCCATCATCTAAAGGGAAAGCAAGTAATGATATTAAAAAGTAGGGGCTATTGTAGTCGGCTTGAATTCACTTACACTCATCGACAGTTTTGCGGCAAACGGGACGCTCGTGAGCCGAATTGATGCTGCTATTGCAGGTGCGCAGCAGATTGATGTTGCGCTCCCTGATCAGATCCGTGGGTATGTTGTCCTCCTGGAAGGTCACATCGCAAAAGTCCTCCGCTCCAATGGTGTCCGAGCTGCAGTGCCAGCACTGCAATGGCTGATTCTCATGTGCTATAAAGATAACCCAAACGGTTGAATTCAATTAGTTTATTTACTACACGACCTTTACGGCCTGACCTCATTTAAAGATTGGCTAGTACTAAAAAAACAGCTACCCAGTTTTCTATCCTGGAAGTAGAGCCGTTGACATCATCACTCTCAGTGCCAAAAAGAAACCACAGCCCACACCCCCCCGAAAATATGGTCCAACCCCCAGTTTACTACCCATTCAGCATTCAGCAGCCGCAGACAGTGAATTGTGCGTAACGAGTCAACGTGGCGCCTTCATTGAATTTATATTACGTATACGCAATGTGAACGTCTATTTCTTGGGGGGTCTTTTCTGTATCCATGAAAGCAGTAAAACTGTTGAATCGCATGATTTGCTGCCTGGCCAAAGACGTGTTTGGGTTATAGAGCATTATATTATGGGTTTCAAATGCGGGCAAAGTGAAATATCAAGCCCCATTTACATTTTGATTTAAAAAAAACTAAAGTAATTATTTTATGCTATGAGGCAGTGAATAAATAATAATAAAGATTTTAAAATTTAAGTACAAAATATAGCTTGTAAAAATAGAGATTTATTTAATTTAATTAATTTAATTTTTTGATTTATTTATTTTTAAATTTAAATGAAAGAATTTTGCTTAGTGTAAGATTCCATTGAAACTACTTTTCTAATATTTCTTTCAACAATTTTGTCTTACTCGCTGATTGATTTGCCTATCTGTGATTTTATTTTTGCTACCAAGCGATTTGTTTATTTATTCTTTCTATATAATTTGTTTCTAAATTAAAATGAATTTTTTGGTAAACACTCACTGAGGAAGCAGTGCCACAAAAAAAAAAGGCCAAAACTATTTTTGGAAGCGATTCGCATAAAATTAATATTTAATTCGATTGCCCATTGTCAGGAGGTGGCATGAAATTGACGTGCCCCGAAACCACCTGCTGGTCAAGACGAACACGCAAATTCATTTTTTGCCCACTCAGATATGCGTGTGATTAGCTCGTGGCTCTGACAGCGCTGAGGATCAAGATGGACTTTCTGCACTTGTGTGTTCTCAAGGTTTTTGCATGTCCACGTGAACGCTTAAGGACTATTGTAGGAAAAACTTTCCTTACATGTTTGGTTTTTTTTTTTTTTTTCTTTTTTTTTAAATCAACTTGCCGTAAATCTAAAGCAATCATGCAAAGTTGCTCTTGTTATTGTTGTTGTTGTCAGTTGGTTGTCCGAGTTGCGACCTTGACACGCGTCTTGAAAACTAACGGAACCCCGTTCTCATGCTATCCGCTTGAGTTGAGGTGTCAAATATTGACGCTGAATACATTTGCATTTAATTTTGAAAATTGTAAGTATATTAAATTTCATTATTATGAAATTTGCCAGCAACTTGAACGTCAATCGAAGGTCCTCCGACTGTCTCAAGGTGAAAAAAAAATCTATACAATTATTGTTGTTTTTATATATACCCTTCAGAGACGACGTCAAAGCCAGCACCTACATTTTTCAACATTGTCCGTTCTAGTTTTCAGGCTTCCTGTAAACTGACGTGAAATTGCGGGTAATTTGCCCCAGTCGAAGGAGTCTCGAGTCTGGGCTAACTAGTGCCGTTTTTTATAGTGTGAGTAATTGATTGTTTTTGTCCATACTATATTATGGTCTAGTCAAGGTCGCGTCTTAACTTCTGTCTTATCGGACGCACGCACAGGCTGTAATTAGGCACTTTCTATACCCTGTAAGTTGATAAGTTTGTTGTGTAGGAGGTCTTGGATTAAACACCGTCTCAGATTGATTTTATATATATAATATAAAGGTGTTGGAGATGCATATTATTATTTTGTGCAATTACTTGTTTAAAATTCTGTACATTTTTGTGTAAAAGAAAAATCTTAATAAATCTATGAACAAAAACAGATATAATCTTAACTTTTTTACCCTATATACAATCTTACAAGCCTTTGCATTTAAAATCCACAGGAAGTCACTTTCTCTATATGCAAATTTTGTATCCTGTGTGTGACCATTTGCAACCCCTAAATAAAAAATTGCAACAATATACCCCAAAAGTAACAAAAAACAAACAACAACAAATATGTATTCATGGCATAATTTGATACGCATCGGAAGTTTGTTGTCGACTGCAATTAAGTAACCCCCGATTGGAACGAAGAGGGGTAGAAGACAGCAGCGGACTGGCATCCTGTGAAGCGTGCTCAATCTGCGCATCCTGTTTGCCAGCTCGTCGTTTTAATGAAAACAAGTCGAGCAACGCCTGCTCATTATCAGTTATCTGCAAATTACGCAATTCATGTCAAACAATTCGAACCAAAACTTGAATCCACCACCCACCCACACACACACACACACACACACACACACTCACACTCAATTTTGGCCAGTCGAGGTCTGTGACATAGTTTTCCTACTGGGGAAGGGGAGGGCTAGAAATCTGTGCTGGATACGAGAGTACAGTTCAGAAGAGTTTTGACGCTGCTGGAAACTGGAGCAGACGCCGTTCTGGCGCCAGTTTGACATGCGCAGTGGGTAACAAATTGAATGCAGGATAATTAGATAATTGCAGGACATCCACGAAAGGATTTAATACATTCACTGCAAACTAACTCAATTAAGAGTAATTATAATTAGTCGTTCAGTTCAACACAATCTGAATCTAGTTGAATTCTGTATAAACTGATAGTTTTTACAGCTGAATAGAAACACATTATTGCAATGCTTTTTTGTGTGTGCGAGAAAAACAGCAAATAACATAGCAAATATAATATATATGATAAATAAGCCAAACGCAATTCCAAAATATACAAAATGCATTCAGATTTTGTTCCCATGCCAATCATTGAACAGCGTGAAAATCACAAAATTACGAAATATATATATAAATGTATATTCTACATATATACGCATTCATAAGAATTAATATATACCATATATGTATATGGGAAACTGTTCATTGACCCGAAAAGTGTTTGCGTGTCAGCAAAAGAATAAGACAAAAAAAATATGCTGTCAATTTGCCAAACCCTTAAAAACCACGACTTGAACTGATTGATGATGATTTCAGTTGGCGTAAAAATCTTAAAAAAGGATTTTCAATTTCTATGAAATTGTCTATGTATATTTAAATAAACAATCATTATTAAAAATTACTAGAAACAATATTTTATAAATAGCCATCCAATTAATCCAATAAGCAATAATTCATTATCAATTTGTTTATGTCATAAAACAATCATTTTCTTGCCATAAAATTTCAAATTCAGATATCAAACAACAATTAGCTCTGTTATATCCATATATACCTAAGTAAACAATCCCAATATGCAATAATTCATTATTATTGTCATTTAATAATTCAAATTTTGTGCCATAAACAGCATAAGAAAAAAGAAATAAATCAAAAATAAATATAAGAAATCATCAAAATATTTCCTTGAATATTGTGTAAGCAGGTGTAAAATATTTTTAACAGCTTCCAGTTGAGTTTTTCAAAATAATTTGAATTAAACTAATAAAAACTGTAATATATATTTATATGTTTATTTACATAAATTAAAAATTTTTCGCATTGTACGCGTGTAAAAAACGTGTTCATATTTTGGAAACTTATAAATTTTTAGTCAATATTTTTATGTCATATTTTGTATACTCGGGTGTGAAATAATTTTTAATAGCTTTGCTGATTTATGAAAATCAATTGTTCAGTCAAATATTAAATCTGGCTAAAACTTTTTTTGGTTGCTATTTTTAAGTATGCTACAACTTTTATAAACACCGCAAAAAAAATCATAAAATTTCCCACAAAATAAAATAAAAAGGTACATAAACAAACTCAAAAGCCATTCATTCATTCAAAGTGAGCGGAAAAACTGAGTTCTATATAAAAATATGATTTAGGAACACCGAAAGCAACTGAAGTGACCTTGTTGGCCCAGATGTAATTACACGTAAACAGGCCCAAATGGAACTCGTTCAAAAATTAACAACGAATTTTCATTTAATGTGTTTATGAATGCACGCAAAATCAAATTCAACAAAAAATCAGAAGCCACGTGCAGCTCGTGACGATCGATTTGGACTCACCTCGGATATTGTAGGCGGTGGCCAGCAGGCAGAAGCCAGCAATTATGAGTTTTATGGGCGCTGACATAGTTGCGAATAGTTTCAAATTTCTTAACTGAATGCTGGAATGCTTGATAGAAATCTCTAGAGGGCACGTATACGGGATTGGCGACACAATGGCGCCGGTTTTCCGGTACAAAGGCTATCAAATTCCTTGCGCGGTGTATCCTTTTGTGGGGCTTCTTTCTGTTCGTGTATTTTTTTTAAAACTGCGCGCGATGCAAACTGCTGCTCGTCCGAGTAACGACTGTGCGGCCCACTGCGAGCCGCAGGCTATGCTGCCACACTGCCACAGTTAGCGTCAGCGCCAGCGTCGGCAGCGACTGCGGCAGCGACAGCGACGTTGCTCTGTCGGTGTCTCAGTAATAATGACGTTGCCGGTGGATGCCCCATGCTGCTGGCAGCAAGCCTCAACCAGCCTCACAACTAAATTTGATTTGTTTGCCAAAACAAAAAGGAAAGATTTCTTAAAGCTCTTGAAGTCAATTGAAGGAATTGCATTTGTTTTGGGAAAATATATAAATTATATAAAATAAAAAACACGAAAGCTTAAGAACTAGAATTTTTATAAAACTTATAAATTCTGAAAATTAAGATTTATTTTTTTTTATAAATATTTTAAAATGCAGGATAAACTGTTTGAAAAACATTTTAACAAGTGAAACAACTGAAATTATAGCCCGCCACTTAACATGGTCACCCTAATTGTGGTGTGAAACTTGGCTAGAAGAGTAACCGAAGCTTTTTACAAAGCTGTCTTTATTAAATAATTTATGTATAAACCGTTATTGCTGCGCGCTTATAAAAGTTTTTATTAATAGCTTCAATTTAAAAATTTGAAATACGAAAAGATCGAAAAATTTTTACAACATTCAAAACTTAAGCAAATTAATACAACTAAATATTAGAAATCAATGTATAAAATAATATCTGTTTTTTTTTTATGATGGATGATTTTAATATGGGAATTTAAAAAAATTATAAATTTCTGCTTTTTTCTTATTTATAGGCATTAATACCAATAATATTAAAAAATTATTAAAATATAGATATCTCAATATATCTTAATAATATTATATAAATATAGATATCTTAAACTTTTGCAGCTTGTAAAAATTAACAAACAAACAAGTAGAATTAAACAAAAATATTATTTTTGTTTATAAAAACTGTGCCAAGAAGTCTATACCAGCGCATTTTTTTATACTCTGATTTCATATTCATCTTATTTAGATGCAGATGAACCAATGCAATGATTCAGTTCATTAGTTTGTGATTCATTTGCTGCCACGCACAATTATTTGGCCAGGGTGGCTGCCAAATTTGGCAACTCTTATGCCGTAATTGGTAATAGATATATGATTTCATATGCAAATCTTGACATTAATCTGCAGCATTAGCCGACAGTAGCCGATTCCTCCTGCACCCCCAAAAACACACTTGACAAAGCGTGAAAAATGCGACTTGCTGCGTTTTGTTGCACGCACACCAAATAAAATAGCCGCACTTGGAGTTGATTGGCGGACAGAGGCAAATCTAACAACAAAATAAAATGCTTGCTGCGGATTAGGAGGTTAAGTTGAAGCCTAAGCTGCAGCAATAAAAACTCAAATCACATCATAAAGTTAAGCAAGGCGGCAGGTTTAGACTTCTAGGCTGACAGCCAACTGGCCAGCCAAAACAGCAGACAGATCGTGGTGCCCATTGACAGCCAGCCTGGGGCCATTGGGGCGTATGCGTAACATTTGCAGCCAGCTGAAAACGCTGAACAATGTCAATTTACAATATTTACCCATGCCCCCTTCATGATAAATGGCCAGTTTTATTTCATAAACTGTACGACATTTTCGCTAGACACGTCATAAAAAACTAAAAAAAACAAAAACAAAACAAGAAAGTCGGGCGTTACCGACTGCGTTATACTCATTCACGTTGTTACTAAATAATTATTATTATGGAAATTTTTCGAAAATTTTCCAAAAATTTAATAAAAAAGGTTTTTTCACAATTGCATCGATTTTAAATGTAGAATCGACCGAAATGAAAAATCATGACCAGAATGTCTTCAAACATAAAAATCGGTTCAGTTTTGACAAAGGTATGGGTGTTTTAAATATGAGACTTATGGGTCCGAGAGCTTTAATTGTCCAAATTTTTCTCAATTTTGTCATGATTTTTGACAAAAAATTTTACCACCTCAAAATCATTGCAAAAACCCAATATACTAAAACCCAATATGCTAGTTTCACTTCATGAACAAGTACAAAAACCACACTTACATGTATTAAAAAAAAATATATATATATATTAAAAATAAAAATGCTTAGCCATATTCAATCCGTGCGACAAGTTTAAATGGCCACAACAATTTTGTAGCTTAGTTGCCACCCATTAATTTGTTTTTTTTCTTCATAGATACCCTGTATCATGACAATTTGGATAATTGGGTATTAACATAGGCAATGCTCCCACAAAATTTGATGTATTAGCAAACGAGTTTTTGAGGGTTTGTTCCGCAATTTCAATTTCTTTTCAAATACCATTCATAAATAATTTATAAATTACAATAGAGTAGCTGGATCAACAAGACACTAAAATTAATAATTATAAGCTATGTATAGTCTATTCTAAAATGTACAGGATATCTTTTAGTCGAGCAATCTAAATTGCTTAAGACTTGTTTTTGTCTGGCTGCTTTCGATTTTTATTTTTGATTCATTTTGAAATAATCACGCTCTGGGGCGGTAACCAAAACAAACTCCTAAATTAAAACTTTAACTTTAAGATGTTGCGCACAAATCAAACTCTCAATTGGTTTGGGTCAAAGGTCAGCGCTGGCATTGACATTTTTGCGTGGTCGGCAATTAACCAACAGAATTTTTTAAATGTGGGCAGCCTCAGAACTAAACTCATTTCCGTTTTGATGCGACTGCTGAACCACATTAAATGACGCATCGGGGACACAACATCGGCGCATCCAATTTTGTCTGTCTACATCTTTGCATCTTTGTAGTTTGCACAATGTCAAGCGCAATGATGTGAGACAATTACTTTTGATTTGCTTTTTAAATTAAATCACTTAAGATTACGTGGGCTGGGCAAGAAACGTGGACTTGCATTTTGAACGAGATATATATCAAAAACAGAACAGGACAATATTACAGCAAAATGGGAAATAAACAAATAATAAATTAAATATGAGAAATATAAGATATAGAAATTTATGATCCGAGAGTTTTACATCATATTTTTGCCAATTTTCATCTGTCTACAAATTTTTTAAGTTGTTTTGTTTGAATATACGAAATGAATGTGATAAAATTGTTTATGTAATAATTTAAAAATCGTTAGAAGAATTATTTTTAAATACATCCAGCTCTTTAAATCTTGGTTATAAAAATAATTAATGGTTTTCATGAAAATTTTACAAACCTTTTCCAAGCTCCACATTTATTGTTACAATGCCTTCCTAAGGAAAATAAATCAAATAAAAATATTTTTGTATTTGTACCATCTAATCAATTTATTTGTAAGACACCATAAAAAAGTGCTTCAATTACAGTTACAATACGTAGTACAATATTACAAAGTTCTATATATTATATATATATATGTGTGTGTGTGTAATATATATTAAATATATGATAACCAATTTGGGTGTAAGTAAAATACCTAAACTTTTTGACTATGTTTTACTGATTGCTTAAGACTGACCAAGTGGAAACCTCTGAATGCTCTACAGCTACATAACATTTACATTTAAGATGTGGTTTCGTCTGTCTATATATGTTAAATTTATGGTATATATATAGCGAAGTGTGACTGCCAGCATTTGTGCTAATTTGTGCATTTTGTGTGTGACTAAATTACGCGATTTAATAAGGCGAAAAAAAAGAATTTTGTTGATTTGTTTTGTATTTTGTTCTCAAAGGATTCTCAACTTTAAATTCAGTTTTGCATGATGCAATTAAGTGCAGTCTCCTCCCACTTTCCCAATTTTCCAGTCGTTGGCTCATTTGCATAGCTGCCTCAGCGCGGCGAGCAGTGGCAACAAGAGCAGACCCACCCAGCCGGAGAGTCCGCCAGCCGAGTTGCAACCATCGGTGGTGCACGTGCGGCAGTAAACGGTCTTGATGTAGGATGAGGTTGTGTCCATGGCGCACTTGTCTGCCGGATCGTCCACATCCTCATAGAAGCAGGAGCGGGAAATTACCCGCTTGCCATAGACTGCAACGAAACGAACGCCATAATAAAAACTTTAATATTTGCCCAATTTTTAATTAAAGAAAAAATTAATGTACATTTAATTTAATTTATGTGCCTCGCTTTTTGCGTGGGCTTTGCGTTTGCTTTTGGTTCGGTTTCGTTTATCTTAAAATTGTCATTTCAAATGTCGTCGAAATCGTCGATCAGGTGCTGGCTAATGGCCGTCTGCCAAATAGCCAAGCTGTGAGGTAAGTGCAGCTGATGCCAATAAACAGATAAACAATACACACACAAATTATAAACAAGAATTTAAAGTAATATGCACGCCTCTCTAAATATATATGCATTCAAATCAAACTAGTTCTTGTTGGTGCTTTTCAAATTTTGTCAATTTTTTGAAAGACTATGAGCCAAAAATTAGATTTCCGACATCGGTTTTTCGGTTTCAATTCAAGACAGGTCAGGAAAGGCAAGTCCAATGGTATTTTCCACAAAAATAAATAAATAAATCTTTTGACACATTTTTACTATTACAGGATAGTTTATTTAATTTCAACTCTAAAGAAATATTTTTATTTTTTGGTTTTTAACAATTTTACGGTTTTTACTCAAGTCAAGAAAGGCAACTCAAAAAAGTTTCTAAATAGTCAAAATGTAGTATAAATGTAATAATTCCAGGAGAGAAAAAATGTCTGCGAAGTATAAATAACTGATTTGTTCACAAAAACAAAACCTATCTTTTAACTAATTTTGTCTATAAAATGCTATTTTATTTTATTTTATTTTATTTAATAAATCAATGCTAATGCTTTTATTTAATTGAATATTTCAGAATAAGCTTTTGTAGCTTTCGTAACGCTGAAATTTTAATTTTAATTTGCAGCTGATCATAAATAGATAAAACTAAAGGTAAGGTAAGTAAGCTACTGTAAATATTATTATTATTATAAAAACGATTAAAATGGGTAAACTATTTAATTCGTGTTTTGCTATAGAAAAGGAAAAATGTTTTGTAATATGTAATTTTAACCAAATCTTAGATAATAATATATAACGGTGTTGTAGCTGTAACTGAACTGATCAACGGCAAACAGACCATTGGCTTGAACGGGTTCAAGGCTTTCTGTGCGCAACACATGCAACCTGGCTCGGAACGGCTCGGCCTGGCTAGGTCCGAGCAGGCCGGCAAAAAGCGTTAACGTGAAAATGAGGCCTGCAACTATGTCTAGAGCTGGCTGCAACATACACTGCCAAAATGAACGCAAGTCTTAGCAAAACGAGACAATTTGCAATCAGCGAAACGGCAAATGAAAACCAGAAAAAAAATCCACAACAAATTGCGTTTTCTCATTGCGTGTGTGTGTGTGTGTGTGTGTGTGTGTTTCGCAAACAGAACACAACAACAAAACAAACAAGAAAACTACACAAATATCAAGAAACGTTATAAAACAAAATCAACCAAAATGAATCGCAATAAAATGAAATAAAAACTTTTAAAAGCGGCTGAAAAAGGTGCGCGTTGACCATTTTTGTGATTGGCTCCAAGAAGCAGTTAACGAATGCTGTGTGCAAGCGAGATAGCGCAATGCGTGCGTGCGTGAGTGAGAGGGTAGAAACTGAGTCTCTAATAAAATTGTTGACAATTGTCGCCTTATCACGGCCGCGGCATCAAACAAGGCACACAGAATGCAGTTTTCAGCTGCGGAGCCCAAAAGAAAATTGCCCGAAAAAATTTGCTCATACGCCGCGTGTGCGGCTTGCAAACCAAGTTGGAAATGTTGCATTGTGTCATAAATTTAAATTTTAATTAATTTAATTATTTATTGATCGAAATGTGCTTGGCAACATTTTTCACAGTAACAAAATCGAGAGAGCAGCCACAAAAGCAACAACAAAAAAAGGAGCAAAAAAAACCAACGCAATTGGCCAAAAATAGGCAAAAACTCGGAGACAACTTTTCGGTCAGCCAAAATGCAACAAGTTGCAAAATATTTACTCAGTGACGCACAGTGACAACTAAAATTCAACGCACACACACGCACACACAACGCAAATAGCTAATTGCTTGGCTTGGCTGTTAGTTTTATGGAATTATGGAATACATTTTTAATTTGACATTTGCCAAAAGCTCAGCCACTCGTCGGACCAAACTTCATAAGCAATTAATTTAACGGCAAATAAATTGAGCAGCAGCAGCAACAACAACAAAAAAAAACAACAACTGCAGCATCGCCTAGTTGCATTTTTCTCAGACATTTGGCTAGCATTCTGGCTGTAGCCCCCGTCCCGGCCTCTCCACTCCCTGCTCATTGCCGTAATTGAGCGCTTCACGCTGTGCAACAACTTAATTAATTTATATATATATATATATATATATATATATATTTTCTAGCTTAGCTTATTCGTATATTATGTACTCGCTCATTTGGCGACTCAAACACAAAGTCTCTGTTGAGATTTGCAGTTTGCAATTTTAATTGCTAGCCGCAAATCTTTGCAAATATTCGCAGCGCCAATTTGTAGACGCTTGATTGCAAAAATTTAATGGTGTTCATTAATTGGCCATAAGAAATTGGTTAAATGCGGCTAGCTGCAAGCCGGCACTTGATCATATGCGATTCGATAAGATTTGTTATGTGCAACAGTTTTTTGCGATTTTTAATTAGCGAATTATCGTCTGACACTGAGATTTAAGATTCCAGGAAAGTCGCTTTTGAAGGCAATTCAATTTTAGAGGTTACACATTACACGACAAGGAAATGAGAAAAAGACCAAAGAAAAACAAGTGAGAAGGCTCTAGTCGGGGCCGCCCGACTAGGAGATACCCTGAACCCTGCGATCTGGTTCTATAAACATTTCAGCTCGTTTACA